>CAJNOQ010001135.1:0-35428 GCA_905250885.1 Didymodactylos carnosus | reverse complement strand
AAAATCCCCGAGAACTCCCCAGGGACTTCCTTAAGAATCCCATAGAACTCCTGTGGGAGTCTTGAGGAATCCCTCTTGAATCCCTTAAAAATCCTCCATGACTCCACAGAGGATCCTGCCGGGCCCCCGTGACAGGACTCCTGTAGGACTTTTTTTCCAGGACTCCTGCGGGAGATTAATCAGGAGTCTCGACTAGGTTATGCGTTATGGCTTAAATTGCATTCGGTGGCAAGATCATAAAAATATCCTCTAAAGTAAAGTGCAGAATGTGTAAACATGAAACTATCCCGAAGTATACAAGTGCAGTTCCTGATATTATTCATTTCACGGTTTCAACTCAATCCGTCTGGTGTAAGTACAAAGTGTTTTTTCAGCTCTCATCTCATAATATATGCTATTATTTCTAATTTCATATGTCGATCTTACAATCCTTCACTTCTTTTGACGTAGGGAATAGAGAGATGACACCGGCATACAGAGCGCTACACCTTCGCTGTCTGCTCAAAAGAAGTCGAGCAGCTTTTTGTTTCCTTCGTGCCTGCAAACGTATCTTTTTCCACTTCAACTGCGACTCCAAAGTTCAAGTGCATTGCTGCGTCAATGGCTGCAGATTTCAAACATTTTGGTGAACTTCTCACTCTTGTTCTTCTATAATGGCCGAAACGTTGACAACCTTTTGACGAATAAAACAATTAGAAAAATATGGGAAGTACCAAATAAAGAAAATAAAATAAATTTAATTAGATTTTAATATCTGATTTCGAAAAGATGATCATTTAAACAGCGAAATCCGCCCAAATTTTGGTAATTTTTATTCTCCTTACACACGTGATTGTGGGTGCGTATATCGGTCTTTATTGATAGCTTCATCGTCAAATAAAATACTTTCAATTCTGACATCTTGTCGTGTTATTTCAAACTAAAGATGAATCAGTAGATGATAGTGCAGAATCACCAACGGCTTATTGTCAAGAATTGTTCAAATTCAACTTTTTGTTTATCAGAACAAAAGTACTCTATTTGTTTTCCATCATATTCGATATAACTGAACTAGGCTTCAGATTAATACTCCGTTGTATGAGCTTTATCGCCCCATTAATAGAAACGATACATATTTTAAGGTTTATTTTGACACTTTGGCCCTGGAGGGAAACTAAAAATTACGCAGTATGTTCCTGCGATACCTTGTTATTGATGGAAATTGTCATGATTCATCAGTTTAAAATACATTTATTTGTTTATTTAGCCTGTTTTAGGATACTTTAACCAAAATATTTCTTGTTTCACTGTTTATGATCTTATTTTGTAAAGAAGTTTAGTGCATAAAATACAAATAAATAGACGTTTTTTTTTCTATTTATTATTTTACTAAGAATATGCAAAAAAATATTTTTCTCATGCTATATATGTTTTTTTGTTTACTTGGTTTAGATCTGTGTGTTTATGAGTCAAATGATTTGTGATACAAAATTATCAACGGAAGAAATTGAAATAGCTGGGAATGAATACGATAGTTAAGTATAAAAAACAAATAGTTCTTTTGTTCATGATTGATTCTAAGATGATATCTGCAACTTAGAGACAGTTACCTTAAATTTGTTTGTGTTGACAATGATCTGGGTTTCTCAAATGTTTATGTCAATGATATATGATTCGCGCACTATCGAAGATATTCGGTATTATGTAAATATAACACTATCGCAGGCATGGAAAATCCGAATTAAAAGTTCTTTTCTACTATTCAGTACCTTATCTACAAGATATGGTTCAAAAAAATTTTTTGTTTTATTGTGTCAAATACGAATATTTCACACAATTTATTATTGCTACGTTCACCAGTGCCAGAATAGCTTGAAAGTGAGAAGAAGAATTCATCAAATTTTCGCTTTAAAGTATATATGATGATAGTAAATAAGAATCGTTAAGTGCTACATACTTACCCTAATAGACCAATGTTCTCAAATATTGTGTATATTTCAATACAGCAGCGTTTTTTCTGCCAATTTAAAGTAGTAATTACTGCATATCGTTGTTGTTTTTCTTTGTTACAAATTTCTTAAAATATTCAAGTACTTTTTACAGTTAAGGCTTTTATCAGTGGAACTATGGAAAATAGTGGTATTGTTGTATTATTGAATTTAACAGCTACCTTGAAGTGCTTCCATTAGTAGCTGATTGTCTAATCACATTCGTTTTTCAATAAAAGTCAACTTCTTTCTCCTTAACGAAGATTGTAACCAAGATTCGTCTTGTCGTACTCCTTTTCTTCTGAAAACATCCCCTTTCACTACCTTTTGCACCATTTTTTTCTAAGTTTTCATGAAAAGTACTAGAAATGTTCAAGAATCGTGTGAAACTTACTGAAAACTGATATCAGGTTTTTAGAAAATTTGTGAAATTTGTTTAAGATTTCGCAACGTAATCAATGTTCTTGTGCTTTAATGCAGTCAAAATAGTGTCTCTACAGTTTATGAGAACTATTTTTTCAAATGTTTTATCGGCTTTAAAAGTGCTATCTCAGATTTTGCTAATGCTTTCTGCTGTATTTTACGAAACGTCATAAACTCTTTAATGAAAGCAAAAAGGGTTATTCCGAAGGCTAAAAGAGAGTTATTTATCGTTCACATTTGTTTATTTTGGTCGCATATCGAACTGCGATTATTATTTGGCTTCAAATAATGGAAATTATGATCATCGAGTCACTGTGCTAGTCGAAACATGCTGGTGAGAAATGAAGTCTACTCTTTCATGATTGAAGGCTTTGTTTTCTAGTGTTTTCTTTGTAATTCAATCGTTGCCAACCTTGACTAGGTTATATGTCAAAGAATGTATCAACTCGAAAACCGATGTGTAATTTACTAGCGATAATCAAGATTAAAACTAATCATAGAAGAGAGTTAGTCGCTTATTTTTAATCATGATAAATAATAATTAATCAGTATTTAACAGCATAGTTTAAAAATACTGAAAAAGATATCGAAAATGCTTCGCAAATCTATGATACTCTTGGAGTGCTTTTACAGAACCTTCTTTTAGGTTTTTTTTATAAACAATTTTTTTCTTCTACTTTTTTCGTCGATCAAGATATCCATAACAAATGTGGATAAGATTTGAGTAGTGAAAAGAATCTCCTACCAGAATGGCTATGCACAAAAATTTCATCAAAAAAATCCAAAAGGTAAAAAGTCAGATATCTAGATTCGATCTAAAACGTTTTTCAAATCGGCTCAGACGTATAGAGCAAATAAGTCTAAACAGAACGAGACATCTCCAAGCTCTTCATCACTTTTTTCCATCAAACTCCATTCATTTTAATAAAGTTCTTAAATCACTAAATGCAGGGAAAGAAACAAAATCAGCAAAATAAATGAACGCAGTTTGATGGGAAAAAGTGATGAAGAGCTTGGAGATGTTTCATCCTGTTTTTTAGACCTATTTGTTTTATACGCCTGAAGAGATTTAAAAGAAGTTATCACAAATAAGTGTCTACACAATAAATAATCATGGCTAACGTTAGTTACGCTCAATTTAATCACATTGCGAACCTGATTAAATTAATCATGATCAACGAGCTAATCATACCGTGAGAGGTGTCTAAAGGACAAGTTAATTGAGATGTTTGACAATTTAAATACTCGCTATTAGAACACTGAAAATAGCGAAAACAGGGCTTCGTCTTTTACGATCTCAATGGCAAGTATTTTACTACACTTTTCTATCATTGTTTCATTAAATTGATTCGTCTATCTTCGATTACATGTTTTCATTGTATCCTCAAACTGGAGAAAAAAAGTGTGCTTACCCTTTGAACTATTATTATTGTTGTTATTGTTGTTGTTGTTGTTGCTATTGTTGTAGTTCTCGTGATCGTTGGTTTCGAGGAATATTTTAAATGTTATATTCTTTGATAAAGTTGAATATACCCTTATTTCCAATTAAAAGAAAATAGATGAGCAAAACATTTAAATTTTAAAATATTGTTCACTTTGTTTTCAAAAATCTACAATAAAACTAAACAATAGTTCAACAAAATTTAAACCTGTTGTGTAGGATGAGAAAGAACGCTGTTATACAGTAAAATTAGTTGGTAATAATACTTGCTTTCAATTCACATACAATATGATATCTGAGTTGGTCTAGTACTTTAAAGTCACTGTAATGAACTTAGACAAGAGTAGTCATATTGAGATTAACTACGATATGCTGAAAAAAATCGAAGTTTTCATGCGTTTCTTATACAATTGATTTTTATTCATAAATTATAATATTACCAGTATATTATTTTTGATATTGTCGTATTTAGATAACTAAAATACTTGGCTAATACGTATGTGTGTGTGTGTGTGTTTGTACAGATCGTTATGATTCCGACTTCTTTCTTTCTTATTATTTTGACAAGCATCTTTCTTTGTTATTAGCGTAGCGATTCTTGTATTAAATCAAAAGTTTTTTTCTCTTTAGTTGCACGTGTATTATTATTTCTTTCCATATATGCAGAGTGAGTTGTGCCGTTAAACGACATCATACTCATATATATATATATACTATTTTGAAAGAAGAGTAGACTATGAAAAAACATTATATACTTTCATCTATTTATAGTGTATGAGAAAGAAGAAAGAAGAAAGAAATCCATATATACGTACATTTATTTCATAGTTTGAAACAAAAAACAAAAGTAACATCAATAATTGTGTTACAAAAGGATAACATTCTGAAACAAAAAAAAAAAAAAAAATAGAAAGGAGAGATCATTGCGGGTGCATTAGAGTTGATGGAGACACTGAATCAATGTTTTATTTAAATTTGACACATGAAATACGCAAGAAAAAGGCGAGCAAAAAATATTGCACTGTGAGTGAGCATAGTGATTGACTTTTAAGATAAAGAAAAAAAATGTGTCAAAGACAACAATATGATTTCACAGATGATTGTATATTAATGAAGTGAGAGAGGGAGAAACTGACTGCAGGCGGAATGTCAACGTACAATGAGTGCCTTAACTCAAACACCTTTTTATGTCGACTAATATTTACTGACATTCTTGCGTAGTGTCTAACCTCAGAATGTCTAGTAATCCTAAAAATTGATCAGCATGTGAATGCTAACTGTGACGCTTGTCTTATTTTACTGGTCATCATCCGCTATTCGGATCGCATACAATGCATCATCTACAGTATAAAAAGTAGTTTTTGTTTTATCCTCCTCATTAAATTAAAATGCGATTAATATCTGTGATTGAATGCATTTAAAAGTTTTAAGAATATGACAGATCAATTTTTACCAACAACTATTCTAAATAGAAGTTTTTCGTAGTCAAATGAACATCTCCGCAAATGAAGTATTTTTTCAAACGTCTTTGGAAATTATGTTCATTTTGCAGTTGTTAATGGAACTAAGTAAACAATTTTTCTTACTGACCGATACACTTACTTAGTTTCATCGATTATCTTGCTGTTATAAATATTTGTTCTCGTTTCTTTTCCAGTTGTTAATCGATATTTATTGTTGTGCTACATTTGTCATAGATTAAAGACATTGTATTGCAGTAGTACTGCTGATGTTACTTATCAAACATCAATATATTGTACACTTGGCTATAGAGCATATCGTTTGTTCTTTCTATTTCCTAGTTCAGCACGCAGACATACACACACACATATATATATATATACTGATATAATAGTACTAATATAACTACACTCTTACTGTCAAAACACTCACAAAACAAGTCCCATATATACAGAACGTACACACTTATTTGTATTGTATTGTATTGCTCACGTTTTTTCTATATTCTCTTTCTTCCTTTTATATTTTAACGTTTTGTCATTTCTCAGGTCATTATCCGTTACTACAGAATTTAGAGTGCATCTACACGTATAGATACATTCATGCAGATCTATGAACAACTAACTGATCGACAATTTTGTTTTTTATAATCAGGAACAAATTGAAAATATATCCTTATAATAGATTTCTGTTGAAAATAAATAACGTATCATATTCTTTTAAGAAATGTGTGAAACATGATAAAATTGAATTCTATTTTGAATATATTATTTTTTTTAAGAATAAAGTTGAAATTTAATCGTATACCATTGATTTTTTGAATGACTTTTGTTAACTAAAGAGAGCAAAACATTCAATTCTTTTTTTTCATGATGTGTGTGTGTGTGTATATGCATCACTACTGTTTTATTTTTCGTACTCTTCTACTTGCGTAGTGCAAGTGTATTTCACTAATAACAAGACGATAATGATTTTTATTTCGAACAAAAACCCACACGTATTGATTTTTTGATGAAAAAAAGAAAGAAGAAACAATACAAATGGAAGATTCATGATAGAAAAATTCTTTTTTTTGAAAAATCGGAAATGTTTTGTGTGTATGTGTATGTATGATCAGCGTTAGAAGACTTATTTCCTGTTGAAAATTTTTGAAAAAAATGATTTGAAAGTATATTATGGAAAAATCATCAAACATTGTATCTTTCACCTGAATTTGCACAACAAAATGTTCAAAAAAGAGAAGAAAGATTCTATCATGCACTATCAATTAATATCAACTGCAAGCAAGATTTTATTGTTAATTCAATTAAATGCGTTCAATTGTACTTCCTTAACAGAATACTCGACTCTCTATATTTTGTCATTATCATTACTGATGATCAGTTTTATTTTTTTTCGACCATTTTTCTTGGTACTAGTGTACTAGTGTATATATATATTTTGACAATATTATTTTCTTATTCTTTTGTTAGTCGTTTTTCTTGATAAAAAGTTTAATTTCTTATATGTGTCTAATAATACTTGCTTTTGATTCACATACAATGTGCATAGTTTTTCTCTCTTCTTGTTTTTCCTCTCCCTCATGCAAATATCTTTCTATCTAAATGGTAAAGAAACAAGCGAGGAGAGGAAAAAATTGATATGTTTAGTATGAAAAGAAACAAAAAACGGTTGTGTGTGTGTGTGTGTGTGTGTGCATGCTTTAGAAAGTAGATCAACAATGCGAAGAACAATAACTCTTTTAAAGTGATTAACTCTTTTATCCGCTGCTGCTCTTTCCTTCTTCCGTCAGTGTGTGATATATTATCATCAAAATAAATTCAGTTGTTAATTCATACATTTAGAACTATCATTTGTGGTTAGTTAATCAGTCAAAATAATTTTAGTTTGTAGTCAAATAAAAAGGATAATATCTGTGTATTTTGAGATATAAAACGTGGTTATTCGATTTTATATGAAAGTTTTAAATATTTCATTATAGAAATGATAGCTATTAAATATCCAAACGGAATATTTAATAGTTGTATATCAATCGATTTTATTCTCTTTCTTGCAGCGGATAATTACTCTCGTGAAACAACTTCTTCTAAATCAAGATTTTGGGTAAAGTTTTTCTTTTAATTTTATTTTCATATGTAATATGATAGCTATAATTAGCAGATAAGCTCATGAATCTTACGATAAGATTTTCTATCTATCGATATCTTGTCATAAGAATTCAGAAATAGTTGCAAGATTGTGTCAGATATCGTATAATCTTTCAACATTTTGTATGACTTTTTATAAAAATTTATAAGAATTCATTAGAAACTTACTATTTATGTATCTTATCTGTTTCACAAACCTCTTAAAAGTTATTTTTCTCTTTATAATACATTCTAGTATAGGTAGGAGCTAGTTATCCATATGACTGTACCTGATCATGTTTCTTAACCATGTACTCTATTTATACTTAGCTGATGTATGAAATGATGAAGAAAAAACAATTTTAAAAGTTTTCTCATAAAGAAGTTACATATCTATATATACTTAAGTTCTATATAAATTGTTTGCAAGATCTTATTAGATCTTGTGACAAGAAATCGTATAATCTTGTGTGATCTTATTCTAGGGAATATAATCACGCTGACTCGACAATATACGCGATTTTGAGACAAGATCTGATAAGAACATGTGATAAAATTTTGTCAAAGAATTTTATAAGAAAACTACAGACCTTGTAAGATAAATTTTAGATGGGTAGGATTTATTTATAATGTTTTAGAAGAAGAAAAAAAAAATCGAAGTGGAATATTTCTAAGTGTAAAACATTTTCATTTGTATACATAACGGAGTATAAAACGAAATTGTGATTTAAAACTTATCATGATCTAGGATACAAGCAGTTTGACTAGAGTAATATTTATTAGAATGTTTGTATCAAGAAACAAGATATTTTTGCTGTTCAAACTATGTTAAATTTCTCGAACAAGTGAGTTAAAGTTTTGAGTATTAGTCAATTTATTTATAGAAATAAAAAATCAAAAGATGAATCTTTTGTGAACATTACTTTTCTTTTCCTTCTTCTTCTTATCAAAGTGTTTATGCTACTATAGGCAAAAATAATAATAGCTAATAGATAAAGGTATATTGATGTGCTGTCCACTTTTAATCGTTTCTTTTTTTCTTTTTTTTTTTTTCTTCTTTTCGTTGTATATGTATCGGCAGACCAGTGGTTGATAAGTGTTTGTATAAACTTATATTTAGCATTAAATGACAACTCACTCTGCTACCGTTGAGCTAAATCTTTTGATTTTTTAGAGTTCATTTTTTTTGTTCTGTACAGATAAATTAGAAATATTGTTAAATTTACTCTGTACTTTTAACTGGATCAATAATAATTATTCTTATTTATGTAAAAACTAAAAAAAAAAACATATATATGATTATCAGTGGTGAATAACTTGCAAAATATGTTTACAGAAAACTGGTAAATAATTGTTCAGTTCTTTTTTTTTGTTTTTTTCTTCTATTGTTTAGTACATTTAAAAACACGAATTTTGTTGAAAACGTATATATCAAAAAGAAAAAAAGATATAATCTTCACAGTATTATCTATACAATAACAGAGAAATTTCATATAATTTGTTTGCCATGACAACCAGTACATTTAAATTGTTTACGTAATACTGTAACACTTGTAATATTTAGATACTAGACAGAAATAAATATATAAATTCAATGAAAATAACTGACGATTTTTTTTTCTTTTTTATTTGAAAATAATTAAATTTAGTATTTCATAAATTTACTTGAATGAAAAAAATAATGTAATATTAATATGTTGAATAAATTTTTCATATGAGATTAATTAAAAACAAAAATTTCTCTCATTTATTCCGTAAATTTTTCATAGTTTGATTGTTAATCTTAATTTTGAATAATTATTTTATTTTATCTTTTATTTGTTTATTTTAGTCTTTTATATGGCTTAATTCAATTCGACAAACCGGAAGAAGCTAACAGGAAGAAATTTCTTTTGACGGTTAGTATAAAGACTATTTTCCAAAGTTTTAACAAATAAACACAATTAAACACTGGATGATTCATTTCAATGGTTTGTGTAGTCTATTCAAATATCGACAAATTTCTAGATCGTTAACATTGACAAAATGAAGCAAGTTTTTAGTACGAATATCCAACATCAATTCACAAAAGTTTGACTTTTCTATGATCACACAAATTCAGATATTTTTATCGTAACAATACTTGTGTTTCATAAGAAATCGTTTCTACATAAAAATCGCGATTATAGTCAACTATTTCGTCAATACATTACGATCTCATTCTTCTTGATGATCATATAAATTCACATCAAATATCATGAATAATTACATTTTGTAGATTGAACTATCTTCTTCAAAATCTATCACGGTTATAACGTGTATAATCTGCAAATATATCAGCAAAATCGTAATTTACTTACGTCTTGTTCCGATTTTTGACTGTACTACAGAACTGAACAACTCAAATTAAAGATGATGTAAGTCATCTGAAAACTTTTTTACGAGACTTGACTTGTGACCTGAAAAACTCATGATTTATCCAATAGTACACTTTACTTTCAATGTTTATAAACCTACTAGTTAGAGATTGGTTTTTTTTTATTCATCTAACGCTTTCTAAATTGAACGTAACTGAGCTCTTCTCACCTTTAATAATATCACATTTGTTTGAATTGAACTATATTAAAAGACATGATGGATTAGATATGAAAATTAGATGAATGAATGAATGAATGAATAAACATTTATTCAGTCAAAATACTCATCATCTGTTTGGTTTACTATTATATTACATTCATCTATTGGTCACTGTTGTATCGATATTTTAGGCAATCGAATTTTACGAAGAAAAAGTAAAAAATGAAAATGATCCGTTGACTTCAGCTCAATCGTATGTAAATATTGGACATTGGCATTTACTGTTAAATGATTATAGCAAAGGTATTTTTTCATTTATTCTATTTTTAATTTTATTTTTCTATATTCTTCTTTTTGTCTTTGTTTAGCTCTCTCCGCTTATCAAGCTGCTTATGCGCTTCGTACAAAATTAAATCAAGTAAGTAGTGGTAAAAAGACCTGAGAAGAAAAAGTATTGAGATGATTTTTTTTTGTTTTGATAAATGTTTGATAGTGGTTCTCGTTATTTTTACCATAATAACTAGATGAGATATCAAAGAACAAATTGATAGCTACGAGGGGATATAAGAGCGAATATAGTTGAATTTAGGTCTTATTATGATGAAAGCTAATGGCGAAATCAGACTTTTATTTATAGTCTTGTGATTTTGTTCATTTTTTTTTTGATACATGAAAGAATGACGTTTACTATTATTACAAATAAGTTAATAACAAAACTATTTAGGATAAAATGTCTCTCTTGTTCATTGTCGTCCAATATCTCTGATATCTACGTTACTATTTATATAGATTGTTCTTTTCTTTTTCTATTTCTAGAGTCCTGAATTATTGTTTGGTCTCGGCATTGTTTATGCATATTTTGGATCAAATAATCAGTATGTATACTCCCTATATGTTAGTTTTTAGTTGAGAATGGATTAACCCGTCAGTTTTTGTCAGATATCTCTCAAAAGTTATTTATTAATAATGAAAATTTTAAATAACGAATGATTTTACTTGATCTAAAACTTTTCCCATGTTCAGCATTTATGACGCTGTATAGTTTATATAATATTGGCAACCAACACGCCTCATGAGAGAGTTTCACTAAGACTTTTGTAAGCATGTTTGTGGTAAATACTTTCATATATCTGAACAGTTAATACATTCTGATGCTGTTTGAGAAATGTAGATATATATTATTTTATTGATTCAATACTAGTTTTTTGTTATACTAGTTGTTTCTTTTAATTTGTATCTTATCCTTGAACTCGATGGCGAATATACGTGCTAGAAGCCAGAATATTTTCTGTTAAACTTATTGTATGCGACATTTGTGTTCAATCTTATTTTTGCTGTATTGTTCTATATTTTTTTTCTAAAACTGATTGTTTTTAAAGTCTATTATTATGTACTTCATCTCTTTTAAACTGGTCCGATATGTCTGTATTACAGACAAATACTATTTTACGATATGCGCTACATAAGTTATAAGCAGTTCAGTCAACAACAGTTCTTAGTTAGTTTAATCTAATTTAATAGATATAAAAGTTTACTGACTGCGGAAATTATTGTTTCGTAAAATTATCATTTATCACGCGGCTACTATCTCTTTCAAAAATCAACAAAGTATGTTCTTTTGAATACTCGCAATTTTCACTAATCGATAGAGAAGAAATAGAAATGTCGTTTTAAAAGAAAAATAAATAAATTAATAAAAATTATTTTCTGAAGTGAAGTTTTGAAAGAAAAACTTTGAAAAATCAATCTATTTCTCTAAAAATTTAATAATTGTCAAGTGGCAATATAGTGTTTTTATGGAGTAACCCATGAACTCACGTTTTCAGGCTGTTTTCATCTGAGATTAAAAAATGCATAACTCACTCAAAATACATTATAACCAGCTGAAAATTTTCCAAGATGTACATTATGTGGTTATTCTGTATCCAAGTGATAAGGAATCTGCAAAACGACTTGTCCACGTAAAAGTCCACGTTTTGGTTAGTCCATGCTCATGAGAGTTTGCTTGACTGTCATATTAAAGACGACAGTTTACTCTACAAAATCAGACATTGTCCAGGCTATTACGTTATTTCATTGCGGAGCTATAATTAATTATTTCAAAACGTAACAGACTGACTTTTTTTGGACGTGAACAAGTCCAAAAATATTTATAAAAACTTTATGAACCTTCGATAAACTTTCTAAAAGCATTGGAACAAAAAGGTGCTTTTTTCCTTTTTTTTCAATGTCGAAATCACGTTTAGCAGACAAAAATTATTAATATCTTGACATTTTCAGCTGATTATAATGTATTTTGAGTGGGTTATGCATTTTTTAATCTCAGATGAAAACAGCCTGAAAATGTGAGTTCAAGGGTTACTCCATAAAAACACTATATTGCCACTTGCCAATTTTTAGAGAAATAGATTAATTTTTCAAAGTTTTTCTTTCAAAACTTCACTTCAGAAAATAATTTTTATTAATTTATTTTTTTTTCTTTTGAAAAGACATTTCTATTTCTTTTCTATCGATTAGTGAAAAGCATCAGTCTGAGTGTAACTTTCTTCATTTAAAAGATATTTACAACATCCATGCTTTTGATTTGAAAACGGAGACAAGAAAAGTAATATAACATATATTTCGAGTGAACTCCGAGTATCACAAAAAATCTTTTCTTCGTTCTATAAGATTTTTATTCTCACTTACGAGGGAACCTTTCGAGATGTCCCCTTCCGATTCCAATGATCGAAAGACCTCAGTGAGGTAGTAAATACCCTAAAATGAGTCGTACCCATGACTCTTCAGGACCCGGTTTTCTGGAAAACCATTTTTCAAGAATTCTAAAAAATAATCCAAACCTTTTTTTAATAAGACATGATTGTAGCCCGCAAATTTCTGATTAAAATAAAACATCTCTCAGCTCTACACGACCTTTCTTTGCAAACTTATAAAATTTACAAGAAAAGCCCTAAATTAATTTCTCCTTATTTCTGCAGTTTTGAGCTAACAATAAACATTTAGGGCTTTTCTTGTAAATTTTATAAGTTTGCAAAGAAAGGTCATGTAAAGCTGAGAGATGTTTTATTTTAATCAGAAATTTGCGGGCTACAATCATGTAAAAAAAGGTTTGGATTATATTTTAGAGTTGTTGAAAAACGGAGTCTTCAAGAGTCATGGGCACGAATTCTTTTAGGTTATTTACTGCCTCACTGAGGTCTATCGATCCATATACAAATCATTGGAATCGGAAGGGGAGATCTCGAAAAGTTCCCTCGTTAGATATAAAAATAGAACTATGGAAGTCATGTTTCGTGTAAAATTAAATGAGACGTGCGAAATATGCTGGTATTTAGTAATAACTGAATAGTTATGCTCCGTCGCGTAAGATCAATTAGTATTAGATCTATTTGTATGCAATATCCAAATTCTTTGTTTGACATAATACACATGATTTCCGTTTATTCGTTAGTAATCTCAATTCTATGTACATATATTTTTTGTCTCAGTTTCTTTTCTTTTTCTCAAACAGAATGATATTTCCTGTCTGTATATATATATATATACACACCCTAAAACGCTCATGTGAATGAAACAGAGAGAAAAAGAGTCAGTTAAATTTCTCGAGAAGAAAAGAAGAGAAAACTCACTGAGTTATTATATCGAAACATAATGAGACTTATTTTGTGGGAACGAAAAAAAGCATCTTTTTTTTTATGAGTGTGTATGCGTATGTGTTCTATTCTGCCAAGGTTGTATACATGTTTTTCTTTCTCTCGTTTGCGGTCTATATGTGTTTGAATAGAAGAACGACACGAGGTTTGTTTTTTGAAATACATCAAACATATGATATTATTTTTTAAAAAAAAAGAAGTCCATTGAGTGAGAAACAGTGGCGTCTCTTTTTTTCATTTGTTCCAGACACACAAGTAGGATAAAACAATGAAACTTCTAGAAGAATTTTACTCATGCACTTCATTCGCTTTTTATTAGCGAACTCAGTTTTGACTACTTGTTATTCAAATTTTACCACTTTTCTGAAGTTCTATCACTGACTCTTTTTCACCTTTTGTATAATAATCTAAACAAGAATAATATCCTCGAATGTTTAAATTGTTTTTATTTTCTCTCATCTTAGTGCAATCCGTGCATTTCAACAAGTATTATATACAGATTCAAATTTTCCACGTCGTGCAGAAGTTCATATTCGTCTCGGTTTTATTTATAAACAATTACTTGACTATCGATCAAGTTTAAAACATTTTTTACGTTCATATAATGATTCAACTTTAGCTAATGGTTGTACGTTGAGTAAAAAAGAAATTTTATTTTTTATTGGACGTTTGTACGAAATACAAGGTGATATACAAGAAGCACACGACACATATGAAAAATTAGTATCAACATTTGTTCCTGCAGAACAGGCTACATTATCATCGAACGGTGAACAACGCAACGAACATAAATTAGAAGCAAAAGTATTAAGACAATTGGGTTGGCTATATTATTATCATACGGGTGATTTACAGTTAGGATACGATAAAGAACAACGTTTAAAAAAAGCAATTCAGTCATTAGAAACATCTATTAAATACGATAATACGTGTGGAATATCATTTTATTATTTGGGACGATGTTATGCCGCATGCAAAAAACATACTGAAGCTTTTTTCACCTATAGAAATTGTGTCGATAAATTAGATCAAAATGCCGATGTTTGGTGTTCAATTGGGTATGTTTTAGAATATCTCATTTTCTATAGTGAACTATTCATACTGATTTAGTTAATATTGCTTAAATATTTTCAGCTAAATTTTTATCATAGCTAATCGGAAGTTATAGAATAGCATAATCGGTCTATTAAATAACGATTATTTTATTTTCTTGAAAGATGAAATCTTTTGTTTTAATGGTCAGGATTCTTAAACGTCTGAAATCTGTGAACTAGTAGAAGTTTCTATTTCTGATCCACATTCTAAAATATTAACACTCTGATCCTTACTACTTTTGATATATTTGATTCATCAAAGTGTTATCTTACCTTTTCAGAGTCCTTTATCAGCATCAAAATCAAACAATGGATGCTTTACAAGCTTTCGTGTGTGCAATACAAATCGACAATAAACACTCGACAGCATGGATGGATTTAGGTAACTATTCACTTCCTTCTTTCCATGTAATCGTTTATTGATATAAATATTTTTTCTCTAAAAGGAATATTATATGAAGCATCCAGTCAACCACAAGATGCTCTATCGTGTTATTTAAAAGCAGTTAAAGAAAAAGACGGTAATATCTCATTGTTTACTCGGTGAATTAATGATGATAATATTCTTTTCATATAGATTCTAGCAATTCTGAACTTCGTTTACGTATAACACAATTACAAACATTTTTAAACCAAATTCCTGATACAATCCTTTCTAAGCAGTATGAATTTAGTTTTCAACTTCATATCTATTTTATTATCTTATATTTGTTTGTTATCATAGAACGCGTGGTCCATTACCCAAAATTGACGAAGCATTTACATTACCAATTCCAGCAGAACTTACAGCGAAACAACAACAAATACAACAAAACTCAGTTTGTCAATCACTTCAACAACCTACACAAGCAATAGCTAATTCTTCCACTACAAGTAGGTTATTGTCGTTATTTCCACTAATTTTTTTACACATGCATCAAAAAAATTTGTACAAAAACCTAATTAAAAATATAATATAATAATATTAAAAACTAAGAATCGAGTTAAACTTTAGTTTAAAGTAGATGATGAGTTTTGACAAAGAAGTACAAAGACTTTAATCTTAGTTGAATATAAGGTATTTCTGTGTTGTTTTATCTCTTTTCGAGTATAGTTTCACTGATATACATATTTCTAAACAACTCTTAACATCTCTATTACACAGAGGTGGTGGTAAAAAGAAATAATTGAAAATATTTACTGACAAACAGATAATATCCATTGGTCGTGTATTGCTTATCAGTTCATGTAAACTTTTACTATGATTATACATACGCGAATAAAACGTTGTTTCATCATCGAGAGAGTGGCAGAAAAGATAGAAAAATAAAACTAAATATGTACAGACGAAAAACATATGGATAACAAAGATTTGATCGTTCTTTTTTCTCAACGTTTCTTGAATGTAGGCTTTATTTGTGGAAGTTACGGCATATTACATTAGGAAATATTTGTTTTGTGTTGTTAAAAAATTTGCTGCTTCTGAACACGTTGCTACTACAACGTGACACTTTCTTCGTTATGTCATTGACACATGTTCAATAGCATATAACTACATATGAGTACACAGTCATGAGATTGATTGAAGTCGTTGCTCTCTTGACCCTTGTATAGCGTATGCAAAGTATACATAACTTATTTTACGGCGTCTCAATAAGCTTTCCTTTATGTAACTAATTTTATTTGATTGCTTGTTCTAGATCCCTCATCTGAATCAATTTTTAACAGTAGCCATCTTCATCCACCTCTTATTGCTCAGCCACAATCTACATCCATGATGATGAATTCTAACAGTACAGATTCAAATACCATCGATTTATTACAAACTTCAAAAAATCCAAAACGTTTGAAAACTAGTGATGAAGCGTCTGAACAAACATTACCAAATGAGACAAAAATTTCTGCACCTCAACAAAATTTAGATTCCATTCGTATCGATAAAAAACTATTGAATTCTGATTTACATAAAGATGAACGTTTGAAACGAGCTCAACTCGATCAGCAAGCTCCATCAATTCCATACAGTGATATTACATCTTATGAATTAACAAAACTAATTAAAAACTATGCATCTACATATCCACCATCTCAAGTGAGTTATTTACCTGATGGACGTATTCCAGTTCCACCTCCACCTCCGTTGCCACCATTAACAAAAGATCAACTAAATCCTCCTACACCATCTGTTCTCCTCGAAACGCGTCGTGAAGCAACATCACCTCAATTACAACAATATTGTCTCTCACAACCAATTACTGTTATCCGTGGTCTAGCCAATGTTCTCAAATTAGATTTAGGTTTATTTTCAACAAAGACACTAGTTGAAATGCATCCGGAACATCAGATTGAAGTAAGAACACAACGTCAACAACCATCGGATGAAAATGTAGATCAAACAGTGACAACATATAAAAAAAACATTTGGAAATGTGAATCAAATCGATCTTATACAACAATTTTGAAGTATGCACAATATCAGGCATATTCTTATCATGAAATGATTAAAGACGAACAACAGCATGATACATCACTACCCTATGCAGAACAAAATCAAACGTCGTTGAATATGCTTGTCAATGGAAATAAAACTAAACAAAATAAACAAATAAGTATGTTATTAGTCTTATTTTCTTATTCGAGTGGATAGTGAAAAAGATTGTTTTTCTGTGGATCTATTAAATCTTCGCATGTTTTTTTTAAGCGGATAAAATTACTAATCATACATGAATTTGTATTTATGCTAGTAGTGCAAAGAAGCCTCGGAATGATCTTGTTTTCTCATGTTAACAGACACTGGTCCTGGTACATTTTAACTCTTTACGCTTGTTCGAAGACCATTACCATATATGATAATAAGTTCTATAAAAAGAAGCGAAATCCCAAGCATAAAAAAAAATCTATTATCGCCCGATTCATCCAGACTACTAGATTTTTACTCGATTGTTATTATTTAGTTATGACAGTGGAAATCTAGTAATCGGGCGATTGCTAGATTTCTCCTCAATGCAGCTCTTTATTTGTCGCCCGATAATCGATCGATTTAACTATTGCTAGTTGTACATGCAGACACGTCTAGTTAAAAGTCCATTGTCCAACTAGTAATCTAGATAGCAACTAGTCGGGCATCGTCCGATTACAGATAAAATGTATCTAGATTTTTCGCATAGGTGATTTTTGCAGGGGATAGCAAATAAAAACATGGATTTTTTTCTAGTGTAAACTGAGAGCATAAGGTAGTAGTTGCTAGTAAGAAATTTATTTTTATCAAGATTAAACAAAGATATACGAGTTTCAAGTGCGATTTGTATGATCAACTGCCGGTGATAAACGGTTAAGTGAGTTATGAATATATTGATTTTAGCTGACAACAGCCTAGAATCTTTAATTTTTTGAAACTTGCTTTTCAACAACTATTTGAATTCTTTTTCAAAAACAAACATTGCCACACGATTCTACGGTATTGTGATAAAACAGACTACTTGGTTTCGTATTATGTTAGTTAGCCATATGCACTTGATAAGACTATTTTATTTACCATTGATAACTATAAAGTAGTGAAGCTTTTACATACCTAACTACGGCTGTTTACTTGTACGAATGCTCATGGATAGTGCTAAGAAACATTTGTAAACTATGAAACTATTTCGATACTGTAAAAATAATTTCCGTCAATAAGTACTATTGATATTTATTTAGCCATCCATTTTCGAATCAACAAATAAATAAAAATTAAATATCGTTTTTGTGCAGTACTAACTAACTGTAAAAGCTAATATTCCGCAGTGTTGGTGTGATATGAACACCCGTTGTTAACATCCATGTTAACAACGGGTATTTATATCACAAATGTAATCAGAATTGTTTACGATGGTTTATTAATACGTCATGTAACAACTAATTACCATCAACATAAACAGAATTGACGACAGGACCTCGTCGAATTTTTTTCAAATTCTGCCACCCGATATTATCAAAAGCCTATGAGTGGGATGTATAGCCTGTCTCACGACGAGTGTAGCCAGTTTATTTTTATCCTCTTGAATCATCGGGCACATAGTGATAAATGAAGTTTTCTTATGACTTCTCGTTGTCGACATATTCATAGTAACAATCTCTAATCTAACTAATCTTAGATCAATCGGTTTGCAGAACTGAACAGAAGAGAATGAGATGCATAATATCCTTTAAGAAAAGCTTTTTAAAGCTGCTCTAACACCTGTTTTGTGAAAACTTCCAAAGACATATCTGATTTCCGAAGGAAATTGAAGTTTGAAGTATAACGTTTAGATACGAGTTGAGGCAGTTTAAATGCCATTTTGTTTACAACATCTTAAATGTTTGCGTTTACAAGATGTTAAAAATGCGTTTACAATTAGATATATTCTTATTAGGTGCACGAAGTTTACTTGGAAGTTTTCACGTTTTTGCTTCACAGAAGCAACGCTGACGAGCTTTTTTAAGTATAAGTGCTCTTTCAAACCTTTGTACATGAGATGATTTTTTTCTCTCCAGGGAACCTTTCGTGTCTGTGACTCTTGAAGACTCGATTTTGTGAAAAACTAGGTTTTCAAGAACTCTAAAGAATAACCCAACCTTTTTTTAATGAGACATGATTGTAGCCCGCAAATTTCTGATTAAAATAAGACATCTCTCAGCTCTACACGACCTTTCTTTGCAAACTTATAAAATTTACAAGAAAAGCCCTAAACGTTTATTGTTAGCTCAAAGCTGCAGAAATAAGGAGAAATTAATTTAGGGCTTTTCTTGTAAATTTTATAAGTTTGCAAAGAAAGGTCGTGTAGAGCTGAGAGATGTCTTATTTTAATCAGAAATTTGCGGGCTACAATCATGTCTCATTAAAAAAAGGTTTGGATTATTTTTTAGAGTTCTTGAAAAAATGGTTTTCCAGAAAACCAGATCGTGAAGAGTCATGGGTATGAATCCTTTTAGATTATTTACTATCTCACTGAGGTCTATCGATCCATATACAAATCATTGGAATCGGAAGGACATCTGGAAAAGTTCCCTCGTCAGCTTTATTATTAAAATTTGTTTGTATGTTATGTATAAGTTATCCTGAGTGTATACTAAAAGCACAAGAGACTATTGTTTTCATTTATCGTTTTAACCTCTTCTGTAGTTAAGATAAATACGTGTGGAGCTCAACGAACTCAAAGATGTAAAGATATCGTTAAACTGTTCTTTCTGAATGAAATTCTTATTTGTAATCAGACTCCACTTTATAACCTGTATCCATCTTCTAATTGAAATCCGAATTTTTCATAATTTTTCTCTCCCTTTATGTTTAGATGGCAATGGTCTTCATTCAACATCATCATTATCTGATCCTCAACAATATAAACGTGCATTGCGCACAATTAAATTCGGTACAAATGTTGATTTATCCGATGAACGTAAATGGTCATTACAGTTACAAGAATTAGCAAAATTACCATTATTTATGAGAGTTGTATCGGCTGGAAATATCCTATCACATGTTGGATATACAATTTTAGGAATGAACAGTGTTCAATTGTATATGAAGGTTCCCGGAAGTCGAACACCTGGTCATCAAGAAAATAATAATTTTTGTTCAGTTAATATGAATATAGGACCGGGTGATTGTGAATGGTTTGGAATATCAAATGAATATTGGGGTGTTATTAATCAATTGTGTGAAAAGAATGGTACCAACTTTTTAACAGGATCATGGTGGCCAATTTTAGATGATTTATATGAAGCAAATGTACCAGTCTATAGATTTTTACAAAAACCAGGTAAATCTTTTGTATGCTCTCATATCTCACTAAACTTAATGAACATTATTTAGGTGATCTTGTTTGGGTAAATTGTGGTTGTATTCATTGGGTTCAATCTGTTGGCTGGTGTAATAATATTGCATGGAATGTTGGTCCATTGACACATCAACAATATACAATTTCAATCGAACGTTATGAATGGAATAAATTGTGTCAAGTAAAATCAATAGTTCCAATGATTCATTTAACATGGAATATAGCACGAAATATTCGTATTAACGATAAAAAACTATACGATATTATTAAATATATTTTATTTCAATCATTAAAATATATTCAATTATGTTTACAATATTTAGATTTAAATTTTGGTCAAACAATTGAATTACGAAAACAATTACGACAAATACAAGAGCCAGCTCATTATTGTATTAATTGTGAAATTGAAGTATTCAATATTTTATTTGTTAGTGAACAAGATCGAAAACATGTTGTACGATGTCTCGATTGTGCTTTACAATTAGATAAAAATTTAGAAAATTTTGTTGTTCTTTATCAATTTTCAATAGATGATTTAAAAACTATCTATGATCAATTTCAATTATATGTATTGCCTACTTTTACACCGAGAATACCATTATCATTACCAGCGCCATCACAATCACACAATCCTTCATCATCAACAACAACAACAACAACAACAACAACTTAACCTTGCTTTTTCCATACTAATTTATTTTACTGTTGAACTAAATCATAAAGAATGTCTAGTCTCAACGAGTACAGTTTCAATCTTTTTTTTTTATCACACTGATGTAACTAAAGATTATACCTTTTTAAAAATATTGTCGTATTTATTAGATAAGATATATTTAATTTTTGATTTTATTTTGTCTAATACAGGGACGCTTAACAGCATAGAAATATGTCTGAATTTCACTCAGGAACTAACTGTGCGTGTCCATTCTTTTATAAATCAATTGAGTTCTTCTTTTTCTTGTTTGATTCTTACATTTTGTTGTTGTTATTTTGTTTGTGTATTTCGCGATTGTTACTCCGTCCAGATAAACATAAGGGAGAAAAAGTGGCTGCTTTTGTTGTTGGTTTTTTTTTTAAATATATTTTTCTTTTTCATCTTAAATGTTGTTTTTGGCAAACATTTTCAGGTCTCTGTATAGTTAGTTGTAGATTATCTTGTGTTAGGAGCAGTGACGAAACTGATGAAAATTTCCTTCTCTTTTTTGTTTTGTTTTTCTAAATTTTATCCAAACTTCATACATCTCTATCAACCTCTAGAGACACTTTACATAGTATATGATATGTATTGTATTGTGTAATTTAAATTTTGTATGTGTACAAAAAAAAAACATATGTATCTCGATTTTGAAGAGACTCTATGTGTGTCTATTTGTTGCTATTAATAGTTGTTGTTTTTTTTTGTACAAGAGAAAAGAAAGTTGTTAGTTTTATTCGCTGTATTATTCATTCTATTTTTATAATAAAAAGAAATACATACACACATACGTATGCAACATGACATATACTACTAGCCTTATTTGTTACATCTTACAAAATATATATATTATTAATTTTATTTTTGTTACCTATTGAATGATGATAGAATACAAAAAATTTTATATTGCTGTTTAATACAGTTATATATATTTGAACAAAATATTACAAAAGTTTACCTTATTGATTATTAATAACAGAAACAAAATCAAAAACAAAAATAATTATGATTGGTTTTTCACGATTGAAAATGAGCCACATGTTGAAGATGAAAATAAAAAAAACATTTTATGTCATCAAATTTAAACTTACGTACACTGCTATTCGTTGATGATTGAAGAAATACGAACTAATCTTAATTTAATATACCGGCATACAAAAATTTATTATTAATTAAATGATGTTTTTGTCCATGTATTAGATTAGAAGAAATTTCTAAAATATTGTCACTGATATGATATACTTATATTCAAAAGTTTTGTTAATCGAAGTAAAAAAAATAACATTTTTGATATTGCAAAAGATTTTTGAAAGAATAATTTGTTTGTCATATTTGATGTAAAAAGAAAAAAAACTACGTTATAAAACAAATAAATTTCTCATGTTTGTAAATGAAAAGTGATATTATACTATAATTTCATCAGAAATGACTAACATATGAATAATCAGAAAAACATTGTTACATGTAAAATTTTTTTGAAATTAATTTGTCACTTTCAGTATACAAAAATGATATGATAGTGGCGTTAAAAAAAAAAGAAAATCTTTCGAGACATGTGTTATTCCAAAGGATTAACCTTCTATCGAAGGTCTTATTTATTCAACTAGAAAATTATGAATGAAGAGGATGACAGTGCACTTTTTTGACCTTTTTGCATTTTTCCGTTTTTTTTTTTTTTATTTCAGTTACAATAACATCAGATATCATAATCGTACTCAAAGTCAACAATTAGACTAGAAAAAGAAGAAATATAATAAAAAAATTGCGCAGATTATTTCTTTTGTTTTGGTTGCCATTTGACCTATAAAGGTCTTTACCAGATATGATAGTATAGAAACATGTTTCTACATAGACTAACAAATTGAAACGAAAGATGTTGTTCCCATACAACAGAACAATTTTTTTTTTCTTCTTCTTCTTCTCTTTCTATTCTATGGTCTTGCTGAGAAGAAAAAAAAGAAAATCTTTGTCATTTCTTCTTCTTTTCACTCTTGCCCATATATTAATTATAGTGAAGAAGAAGAAGAAAAAAAAGAAGAGAAATCAGAGAACGAAGGTTATAGACTAACATAAATTTGAATGTTGAGTGGGATCAAGATTAATAGTACAGAAGAAAAGAAAAAGAAAAAAAAAAACACATATAGAGAACGCGTCTTCTGCAGAGAATATATGAATTGGTAAAGAATTTGACTGTATCCATTGAATAATTAATGTGTAATTTTTTAAATTCTTATTAAAAAAAAGAAATTATGGAAAATGAACGATGAAATGACGGTAGTTATAGATGAACAAAAACAAGGTGAAAACAATGATCATGACGAAGAAAAACAACGGCAAGAACAAAATGAAAAAGGTAATAGGACAAATTTTTTTTATTTGTACATAAATCAAGTGTATGGTTTTTTTTTGAACTACATATTATTATTTATAATAGTTATAGCTATTATAATTGACTCTTTTTCTGACATTGTTTCAATATGATCGAAAAACAACAATACAATAACGCGTTTGTTAAAGATTTAATTCATTTTTTTTCTCCAACGGATTAGTCGGTTGATAATTCGTTGATTCTAAAGAAAGAAGAGGATCATCCATTAAATTTTAGAGCGTTGATAATAGAGCGATGACAATAATCTATTGATTTTACTTTAGTTCGTTTTTTTTTTTTGACTCTTGAGAAAACGTTATAAAA
Organism: Didymodactylos carnosus; assembly: GCA_905250885.1. Classification (NCBI taxonomy): domain Eukaryota; kingdom Metazoa; phylum Rotifera; class Eurotatoria; order Philodinida; family Philodinidae; genus Didymodactylos; species Didymodactylos carnosus. Next base: position 11,544 of record CAJNOQ010001135.1, on the reverse strand, counting down.
GAATTTTGCCATGTTTTTTAGAGAAAAATAACAAAAGAACTGTACGAGAATATTTCAAAATAAATCAAACTTGATTGTATAAAAAATAAATTAAAATAAATATAAAGATTTTTATTCGAAGGACAACTTCTAACATGTCCATGAAACTTAATGGCAATAGACAGTTGTATATGACAGATAATTTTGATCATAAACAACGCCACAGCAGCTTTAGTCCTTTTATTAAAGGCCAGACCATTATTTTCAAGGTTTATTCTCACTCTTTGTACTAGGTAGTTGTCATGAACTTGAAATAAGTGGTTGTAGGATACGAATCATTTACGAACGTGTATGCATGCGTTTATATTTACACGGGTGTTTTTTTTAGTAGGTATAACAAGAGGAAAAAGGTCACGAAGTGTCGTATTACAAATTAAAGGAAAAAAAATAAAAATGAAGAAAGTTAAGAAAATCGAAGTAAAAACTGATTAGGAAAAATGAATATTTTGTAAGTTGAAAAAAAATATTTCTTTTATAAGTTAAAATCTTCAAAATAGAGGAAAAATATGTCTCCAATTGGTAGAATATTTATAAAATGATATCTTTGTTTTATGCTCCAGCCGCCAGTGCTTTTTGTTTTTGGTCAACAAAATGGATTGTACTATAGTAATGTGTGAAATTTTACATTAGCAAAAAATATTCGACTACAAGATATTTCAAGACGATCGATTTTTTTTTTAAAATATAGATTTCTGTTCATAGATACTGTTTTAATTTTCTATAGAAATCTTTATGTTTAAAGATGAGAAATTCTATGATATTGAGTGAAATTTTAAGAATGATCAAAAATAGATTTGAATTTAAGACAGTTTCAGATTAAAAATACTTTGATATTTTAAATATTTCTTTCCTGTTTTTTTGAATGTCCTTCGTCGATCTTTTCTTCTTTTCTTCTGATTTTCTACTCATTCTTACATACATATGTTGTTGTAGTCAAGACAGAAATTTAGCTGAATTCTGAACTTTACACGGCTAATGCATACATTTTGTCTGGACAAAATTTGTAATTTTACTATACACAAGAAAATCTCAGTGTTAATTGGTCAAATTCAAAATTTAAACTCGAAATTCGTAAATAGACGATATAAAAAAGTCTGAAACACTTTTCATAGAATAAACTTGATCGAGTATTATAGTTCTCTCAAATACATTTTATCGCTAATTTTAATTTTTCATTGTGAGAAAAAAAATGAGAATGAGATGGAAGTAAGAATATGAAATGTTAATCAAAAGTCAAATTATGACGAAATTTTTCTGTAAAGAAACATATGTAATTTGTTTTATGCCTTCATTCTCGCAATTTTTGCAACCTGGAAAACTGTTATTCACGAAGTTCGGTCAAAAACTATGAATTTGCTTAATTGAAACTACAATTTCACTTTATCTAATAAGATTTTTTATATTTGTCTAGGTAGAGTTAAATGTTAACAGATGGCCAAAAAATATTTTAAATTCAATTAAGTAAATTAGAAATTTGACTAAAGTCTAGCAGAGATGAATGACTATGACTAAATACTCGTATTCGAGTACTCGGATGAAAACCTATTTAACTAAAAAGCAAAGGAGTTCAGAAGAGACTAATCGATATACTATCATTACACTATCATTACAAACCTGTTTTTTTATCAAAAAATTTGTATTCGAATACATACTCGAGTAAAACTGTTTTGTACTCATACACGTACACATACTCGAAAAAGTGTGTACTCACTCATCTCTGAATTCTAGTTTGATAATAACATATGTATGTGTACATGTGTAGTGAGTCCGAAAACTATCTGATCATCTTTATTTCTAGTGAAATAGAGTAAACATGTCTGAACAAAATAAAACTTCTACGAGCTCTGCACAACATTTTCCTCATCAAACTACATTCAACTCACGAAAGACTGAAAGAAGTTTTTTTAACTTATTGTCGATTTTGTTAGTTTTGACGATCCGAGGTCTTCCCTAAATGGAAGACTCATTTTCACACTAAACGTCTTGTAGTCATTTGGAAATTGTTTTGTTCATAAATTAACTCAGAGTGATGGAAACTTCTTGATATTTCTTATGTAGAACATTATAAATAAATGCTCTTTGTGGTAAAAAAAACAGAGTCAAGCCCATGAGTAATTGACCATAGCACTCATTTTTTGTCAAAAATGTCTCATAATCATTTTGTCTAATTTTGATTCGTAAAGAAGTAGGGCTAAAATTAGCCGTAAAAATTAGTTTTATATCCTATGCAATCGGTTATACTCTTGAAAGAAAGACTTACCAGATCTGAAGAGTACCTACTAACAACTTTGAATAAGCCCGTATTTAACAGTAAATCATTTACAGCTTCTGAAAGAAAGACTTTTAAGTAGAGAAAGATCTCATTTTGTAGAGTACAGACATGTTTTAGTTAATATTTAATAAAATTCATTTTCAGCTCGAGAGATCGTTAAGGAATTTCAAATGACCATGAGTTTTGATAGTACGGACACCCAAGAACAATACTAAATACCGATATATAAAAATAATTTTTGAGTCTAGTTCATCTTAAAAGGTAATTTTCATCAGAACGGTAGTACATTATACTCACCCACGTCTCATTTATATGTATAAATACTCAAAAAAAAGAAAAAAAGAGAAAAGAAGATTGTTTTTTTCCTTTCTCTCAATATATGTCGGTGACCTTTTACGTCTCGTGATACTTTGTTTAAACTCACGACCCAATTTTTCAAACAAAATCAAATATTTGGGCTAATATCTACGTATCTATGTGACCTGGTTTTTATTTTTCAAAATATTGTACCAATACGATTCGAAAAGAAAAAGAGAAGGAAGAAGAAAAGAAAAAAGCGTCGCAAAATTTGCTACTCACGGATAAAAATAATAGAACATAGAATTATAATAATCTAAAAGGTTTATTAGGAACAAAACAAGAACGTTTTGGAAAAAAAATAGCCATTTGTAGTATACAAAAAAAGTGAAGAGGTGATTACATTTTATTTATGTTACCTATATCCCCATTCTGATTTGTCACGTGCATTTTTCTTTAGTACTTCTTTTACAGAAAATAAACGAGAATCAAATGGACTAGTTATTGAAATAAAGAAGTGAGATAAAAATAGTATTTTAGTTTCAATGGACTACTTTTTAAATATTTACTTTATATTAGTCATGTTTTTTCTAAGGTTAATTTGTGTGTTTGAAATACTCTGATTAGACTGCGCATATATTATCTCCATTATTAACCTAATCAGTTTTAGTTATCTATAATTTGTTATCTAATCTTTCAATTTGTATTATCTAGCTAAAAATAAATGAATATTATTGTGTTTTTATTATTGTGTTCTTCATCTATGAATATCTATTATCTTTGGTTTTAACTTGTGTAATTTATCCAATATCTTTATTTTTTAGGTAAAATTCAATCTCCAACTTTTTCTACATCTATGATAGTTGCTCTTGATGATTCAATTCATTTGAAAGCGGATATAATTCATCGAATGAAGCGTGAAGTAGAAAATGACACTAATCGAACTCGTTCAACAAATCACATCGAATATGATTTGTCACATGATTCAATTTTACCTCATCGAAAACGTATCCGACGTGATTATAGTCTAAATAAAAATAACAATATTTCAACATCTCCTCGTGCAGATGAACAACAACAACAACAACAGCCAGATACAGTAACATTTAAGAATGATTCATTTGTTATTAATAATTTAACAAACAATCGCCATACAGAAGAAATGGTACGTATATAGAGAAAAAGTTAGTTTTCTCGATAAAAAAACAAGTATTTTCTTTATAACGATAGAGCATTGAGAATTCGAGGTTTTAGAAAAACAAAAAAGATAAGTAAATTTAAGAACGGTAATATAAAGTTTTAGTCTTGATAGAGTCATACTTGAGACGTATAAACTTTTTCTAATAATTTCACATAGAGTTAAATTTTGTAGATGAAAATGATTTTTCTTTTTCTCCATTTAAACTGTAATTCAGTAACGTTAACTAGAGTGGGACGGTAACTCAGATTTGTAATCTAATATTCTACACTCGTTTAGCGAGTGTACTATGACTAAAACACCACCCATTAGATTATTTTAACGTAATAATCGATTTTATTTGCTTCTTTTAAACCATTGATCTACTCGTTAAAGATGAATATTATTCGAATATTCCATATATACGCTATCATTACTAGCAAAAAAAAATGTTGAACGTAGATTAAATAATAAGTTTTCACTATTATGTCTCTTTTGTTGAACTTTCTATGTAATTCTTTCCTTTATAGGATAACAGAAAAAAAGTTCGTAGTGAAATAAGTATAGAGAACTTTCTATTGAAAGAATTTATCTTTTTTTGTCTCTTGTACATAATACATAGATTAGAACCAGACAATAGTTGCCCTTGTATCGTTCTGTTAGTTTGACCTTGGGGAGAAAAAAATATATATATTTCGGAGATGGTAATATGAAAAAAAAAAGAAATACTGATAGTCGTACTAGGAAACACAAAAGAAAATGGAATGTATATACGACCTTCAGTGAATAGATCAAAATCCACTATTATATATGAATGAGGAATCGAAAGAAATAAAATACTCTTTTATCATTGATCTTCTTACCTAAACAACAGAGAAAGATAGAGAGACAATAGTTCTTAAATATCAGTTTAATGACTTCTGTTGTTATTGTGGTTATTGTTACAGAAGGTTAATACCGTAAAAACTAGATTCTCTATAGATTTATATTTGAGACGACAAATGGCCTTCTCTACTGTCAATTTGTTCCGTTAATAGAGAGATCTAAAGAAAAACAGAATCACAGACATAGACGAGTAATGGCATACTCTTTTTTTTCTTTGGTATAAAAATACAACAATTAATTAGATTGAAAATATATAATGTGTCAAGTCTATTTCTTATCGGAACATAGTAACATTAGAATGTCTAGTCTAAAATACTTTTTCTAGTAGGTCTATTCGACTCAAATATATATAACTAAAATTCTTTACACTTTTTTACGCTATCTTATCCTTGTGGACATTTAACAAAACATGTTTCGTTTGCTGAAACTGTCTTTATTATTAAGTTCGATATTTTTTTTGTATAATCAGTCAAGATTATTTTGAATTTTAAATTTTTTAAAAAAATGAACTCATTCTTCCATGAACTATGAGCACAAGAAATCAATCAATCAAACTTCTTAATGAGATAGAGAACAGATTATCTGTTAAAACGGAAGTTCAATGATGCAGTTGACGTTCTAGTTATCTAACACACTTCTCATGCATTGAGTTAACATTTTTTGTAACGTTGTATGGTACGATTACTATTGTTGTTCTCTAATTGACTTTTTATGATGAAACAGAAAACATTGTCCTTGAACATAAATAAGCGGACAATAGAATAAGATGAAGGACAAACCGTGAAGTGTGAAACGACAAAGTTTCTTTTAGAAGAAAAACTATATATTCATTGTACATGTATAGACAATATTCGTCATTGAAAAAATGGCCAAGAGATGAAGGTCAAGTGATGAGAAAAAAAGGGAATAGAAAAGAAAAACAGATTGTGTCGTTAGAAAACAACATGAAACACAAACTTTACCTTCTTGATAGACGATCGTCTATCAGTATACAATAAACACATTTTTATCAGATGGATGATGTTTCAGTTACCTTCTAAAACAGCCTACTTTTTTGAATAACATCTCAACAGAACATTTGTTGTTTTTAATCATGATTAGGTTTTTTGTCTATGTTAATGGCTGTCGAACTGAACAAAAAATGCTGATTAACTGCAAAAATTAGTTAGAATAAGTGTCAATTTAATTTATCAGTATCTTTCGGCAGACTATTTTTGAATTGCTGTAACCTACTATGACAAATAAATCCAAGTCAGAAATGCGGCTAAAAAGAATTTTGAAAAGAATCCTTTCTTTCCAGAGTGTACTACAAAAGAAAAGATGAAAAACAAGCGAGTTTACTTTGAATTAATTTCCCTTCAACAAATCAGATGTAAGGTTAAAAATATATGCTCTTTTATGGTCTGTTTAACATATTTCTCATTATGAAATATTCATCTTTTGCAGTTGTGTGTTGAAATTCGCTTGCATTAATTGTAACGACTCTTCTCCCAGAATAGAGAAGATCATCTAAGTAGCAGATCAGTCTGGATGATTTTTTCTGAATTTTGAGATACATCCAGACGTTTTCATCAAAAATCAAGTTGAGTTGGCGGACAATATAGACGAGCATGTGATATTCTAGATGTAGTAGAATGATTTTAAACCAAAATATAATTACTTTAATGCTAAATCAATTTTTAGGACGAAAATAATAATGATGATTCGTCTTCATCGGAGAACTGTAGTGGACATCAGCAGATGCCAAATAATACTAACGATAATGAATCATTTTCAACAAATGTTAAATGTTCTTTGCCAGCCAATGGAGCCACCATGAATGGTTTACTAAATCTACCAAGTAAACTAATACTCAGTTGTTTGTTTTCATAACTGGACCATTTTCATGACATAGATTCGTCTCCGAGTTCTTTATTAATAACAGACGATCTCGAAAATCAAACTCTACCGTTGATATGTTGCGTATGTGGAGATCGTGCATCAGGTAATAAAATAGTCTTCTCACAACATTCATTTATTAATCTTTTATCATCATATTTATGAATTATAAAGGTCGTCATTATGGTGTATTGAGTTGCGAAGGATGTAAAGGATTTTTCAAACGAAGTATACGTAAGCAAGTATTGTACACATGTTTGGGAAATAAAGAATGTCCTATCAATAAATTTATGAGAAATCGATGTCAGTATTGTCGACTGCAAAAATGTTTACAAGCTGGCATGAGAATTGAAGGTAACAACTTATTCATAATATCTTTACGTTTTAATAGTTATTTTTTTGTTTATAGCAGTTCAAAATGAACGACGACCATATTCAAATAATAATAATAATAATCATCAAAATAGCAACGGCAATGGAAAATCATCCGATAATTCATTAATAAATCGATTAAGAAAAATAGAACCGATGCCAATGTCAAAGGTGAGATTTCACGAAGAAATTCTGGATAATTCTTTAAATGTGTACCAGATTTTGCGTCGACATTATGCCAATCATTTGAAATCTTTAGGATTAGTATAACTTGAACTCTTGAGGATGAATATCATGTTAAAAAATTTTAAAACAATTGCACGGTAGTCTCGCGCACCTGTGGGAGCATTTTCCATCAGAACGTTTCCATCATTTTCTAAAGACACATTTTTTTTGAGCTTAATTAATAATGAAAAAAAATTAATTTGTTTTAAAATTTTAGTTTTTATCATCGAATTGTGTTTTGCCATTAACATCGTTATTATCTGGTTTCGCAAAAGCTACTGAATTATACGAGAATACACAACAACCGCTCGATACATCTCCAAATTCTAGTTCAACATCTGTCGGTAGTGCTAGTGAAAGTCCAACATACGTAAACACAAATGGTCAAACATACTCAGTTGCGTCAATATACAATGATCAAACAACCACAACATCGTTAAGTAATAGTGCAAATACATTGAATGGTACATTAGCAAATGTTCGAAAAAATTTATCCTATCCGACCAATCTTAATAATAATAACCAACATTCACCGACTGTCAGCTCTTCTTCATCATCTTCTACCACCTATTCGTCTCAACAAACAACTAGCACATTACATTCGATTTTGAGTTCAAGACCAAGATCACCATTATCAGCAACAAGTGTGTTTCTCTTAATGAAGATACTTTATTATTATGAGCAATATATTTTTTATTTAGGTGTATTTCTGACGCCTCCATCATCATTGCGTTTTGATAGTAACATGAAACCAGAAATAGAGAATAATATATCATCAAACCCAGTATTAGGAACAGCAACAAACATTGATGCAGCTATAACAAGAGCATTTGACAATTTGGCTAAAGCAGCCAATGTTAGTAGTAATAAAATGGTACGTTTATCTCTTATTCAATATATCTCTTATTTTAGTTGAACGTCTGTATTATAGAAACGATCAATTGAAAATGAAGTTAAAAGTAATTTGAGCATTGAACGACGTTATTGGGAACAAGTTAATCGTAAGTAAAAATGAAAAAAAAAATTATCACATACATTCTGTTGCACTTAGTGAAATTAGTTGTTTTATCATGACTATACAATTATTCAGAAATACTATGCAAGAGACAGTTATTGGGAACATTCTAGTAACACTTACTGAATGTAATTTAGGTCCATTAATCAATGAAAATTCGTGTTTATTCACTATCACTCCACCAACAAGTTCAACACCAGTTCAATTAACGGAAAGTTTTATATGCGAATCAGCTTCACGTGTTTTATTTCAATCAATCTATTGGATTAAAGCAAATAATTGTTTTAAACTACTCGAGTATGTATAGGTAAAAGAAAACTCAAGTCAACTATTTTTTGTTCTTATATAATTTAGTTCGAATGTTCAGATAATTTTATTACAAAAACATTGGCTTGAATTATTTATTTTGAGTCTGTTACAATGTTCAAATATTGTTCTTTTACCAAATATTTTAACAACATTGTTAACCAGTGAGTTCTCGTTGTAATATAGTTTAGATAGGTGTTATTTGTCATTCATCTGTTGTTATTGTCATCTATAGAAAAAATGCCGGATAAAAAATCCAAACAAATAAGTGAACAATTAGGTATAATTCAATCACTAGTCAATGAATTTGAACGTTTACAATTATTACCAATAGAATATGCTTATTTGAAACTAATAATTATATTTAATACAGGTTGGTTTTTGTTTTTATATCAAATTACTGAGATCATATGAGCATAACGTTGTTCAAACAATATTTTCTTTAAACAAGAATGTTTTTACTTTAGATTGCGTTAATTTTTTATATTCAAATGGTAAACACCATCAACAACAACAACAACAACATCAGGCTTATATTTCATCAATGATGCAAAAAGAAAAAATTCAAGCTTATCAAATATTAACGTACAAGGAATTTCGAGAATATTTAAATAAAACGTGTATGAATGATCTAGAACGATTAGGACGCTTATTGTTAAAAATACCAACATTAAAGTGTTTACAAATCTCAATAATTGAAGAAATCTTCTTTGTCGGTCTAATAGGTAGTGAGTATTTTTCAAGTATTTTATTAAACAATCCAGTAAATTCAATTAGGAAACGAAAGAAAATGACATACTTTTTTTGATAAGCAAACTATTCAAAAAATTTAAAAATCACGAAGTATTTCCTCAGTTTTTCTTTATGGATGCCATTTTATACTTCTCTATTTTATTCTTCTTTCTAAATAGATCTTAGAATTCCGATTCGCCAAGGGTCACACCATGAACTCTCCGACGAACCAGTTCTGATACAGTCAGATCATAGAGCAAATTAAATCCACTATGAGCAAAAAAAGTTTGAAGCCTAACAAATATGTATTCATTGAGGTATAAAAAATATTTCTATTCAAAATTTAAGACGATACATGATATTTTTGTAGAAATAAAACGTAAAAGTTGGACATTTCAGCCAACACATGTTGGTTAGAAATCAAATTTTTTGTACATAGTTATATATCCGATGTGTTTTTACAATCCAACTGCAAATTCATCAGAAAGTTCATGATACATCTCTGGAAACTTCCAAAATTATGAAAGACAGTCTATGTCAGCTGTTGCTATAATTGTAATATATTTCTCTGTTAAATGATAGAAATATGTTTATTTCAGGCAATGTTCAAATTGACTCAATAATACCGTGTATATTAAAAATGAATTCCAGTGAGCATAATTTAATTAATCCATCTTCTATATCAAAATTTCATCATCCACAGCTATCTCAACCAAATACAAATACAGAAAATCATTTATTTTCTCCATCATTGTTAGTAACAACAAGAACACCATTTTCCGAATTTTATCGAGAACAACAACAGCAACAAGTGAAATGTGAAACACTTATTAATGATGATAGTGAACAAACTTAAAATGTTACCGGTGAATGAATGCACTCTCTAATAGTCACATTTTTGCGTTTTATATATTTACAAAGTTGTCTATCTCATTCTGTCCTTTATTTTTTTCAGAGTCCTATTTTGTGTTTATGCAATCATTCTTATTTTAATTATTACCATAAATTTGTATATATATATATATGGGAGAATTTTCAGTTGATATGTACCGTTTCTATGACATTGTTTTTCGAAAAACGAATGAAATTCAAGTGGTAGAATCGGTGGTAGACCTCTCAAGGAAATAGAAAATGAGAGTTTTCCTACTATCAATCATCAGGGAAAGTTGGGCCTTGTTCGAACTTGTGGAGCTGAGCTAAACCCATTATTAAAAAACGGATGATGGATCAACCTAAGCTATCTAGCTCTATCTAGACTATTTTTGTATAATAGCGTTTTTTTTATAAAACTTTAATATTGAGACAATTAAACTAACAATTTTAAACATTTTTTTGCAAGCAAAATTTTATAATGAATAAAATTTTGCCTGATGATGAAGCGAGAAGCTTCGAAAGCTTGCAAAAAAATGTTTAAAATTGTTACTTTAATTGTCTCATTATTAAAGTCTAGTTCTATCTAGATATTTCAATTTTAGTGAAGTTTTGGGAGATAAAATGTTGATTTTTTGAAATTATGCGTGTTAAAAATTTTAAAAATTTCAGAATTGTCTAAATTTAAACTATTAAAGCTAAAATTTAAACCACAAAAATACTTGATTTGAAACACTTTGGACTCTTTCTCTCTATTGCCCTGTTGTTAGTTTGTGCATGAACTTTATTACTGTGGATCACTACGTCAGATAAACAAATGAAAGACGATCTGTCGTCCTAGATTTTAAGATACATCGACTCCATTAGGAAATCAGGTACAGAAAAAATAAAGACCAAGCAGACCAATTTTTTTTGTCTTTTTTTCTTTTATTAAAAATCAACTACTTTTCGAACAAACGTGTTTTTTTCAACAAAAATGATATAGAAACCAACAAAGAAGGGAACCTACAACAAAACAGATTAGATCAACCAAAAGAAAAAAAATTAAACTGAAAACGACTACTGTTTTGTTTTTCATAAGGAAAAAACTTTAAACAACTAAATGATCTAATTAAACTGTTCACTCAAAAACTATTTTTAACGACAAAATGATCAAATACTGTCCATTGTAATTAAAATTTTTCTTTCAAAAGTTTATTTTGTCCATCACTCCACAGCTTTGCCATATAATTCACCAGTTATTTCAGCATCAACCTGATGGCTTTTAGTTGTACCACCGACTGTAGATAACTTTGGTAATACATTTTTTACTGAAAATAAAACAGATGTTATGAATAGAGATGGGCATCGGGACCAAAACAATTTTCTGGTCCCGGTAAAAGATTTGATTGCCGTTCCATCACCTTCACGGTTAAAATATCATTTGGCCGTGCATTTTGTAGAGAAATGTTTCCTCTTTCAGATTATATATTCTAA
>CAJNOQ010001134.1:0-35434 GCA_905250885.1 Didymodactylos carnosus | reverse complement strand
ATCAAACGGCGAAAACTGCGAGTCTTCATCTACTTTCGTTCAATCGTTATTCAAAGAATGGCCACGGATATCATATATAATACTCCCGTACACTCTAAAAAGAAATGCGACTTCAACGATGAGCTCGGTGTATTCGTTTACCAGACGAATGTGTTCACCACTGAACCACACATCTTCCATGCGACTCCAATGTGACTTCTATATGTCTACCAATAGACACGTTGAAGCCATATAGAAGACATCTATTATTTTGAATACTCAATCTAGTCACATACAAGACACTTTTCCTCGGCAGACGCATCGCTGAAGTCGCATTTCTTTTTAGAGTGTACGGGAGTATTATATATGATATCCGTGGCCATTCTTTGAATAACGATTGAACGAAAGTAGATGAAGACTCGCAGTTTTCGCCGTTTGATAGTCAACACTTAAGAGCATGTTTTCGTAAGCAGAAAACATTCAGAAACGTTTTTCAAAAACCGTTTTCTAAGAGATCTCTGAAAAACTGTTTCATAACTGAAAAAGTCGACATATCAATATATTGTTTTATTTCCATAGATAGATAGACTAAAGTGTCCTCCACAAAACAGAACCAATCTTGCACAGGACCGTTTTATGTAACAGTTTTTCCTAAATCTAATATGTAAAATCTTGCTAATTTAATTACATCAGAATTACACATGGGATGGTTATACTCATGCATTTTTTTAATCATATCGACAAGATACGATTCTTCTTATTTAGATAAAATCGTTTTCCGAGCTGATGTGCCACAACGGTTGTACATGATTAAAGTTCGGGACATTTCTATGGAAAAATACATTTTTCAGTTTTGTTCATATACGGCTAGGAGAATAAGGTTTCAGAGTTGATCAGTTTTCTTCAGCCATTCCAACGGAAATTACTGAATTACTCCAGTGCTTTCTACGTGATTCTCAAATTGCCCCTTCTGGAGCAATTCAAGAATCGAGTTATTTGACTGACATCTGTTATTTCTAGTACGTTGTTTCAAACCATGTAACGAGTAAACATTTCTGAGGAAAATAAGACGTCTCCGAGCTCTCCACAACATTTTTTCATCGAGTTGCATTAAATTTACGAATAGCCCGCCCCAAGACATTTCTGCTGCTTTTTTGCAGATTTTTCTAGTTTTCTATCCGTTCAGTATTTTGCCAATAAGTCTATTAAACTTAAGGTTTGAAACAACGTACTATAGCTTATTTTGTAGCCCTTTCAATTATAAAATAGAAGGCATTTGCGATCATTTTCACTCAAAATCATACTAGACCGTTTTTAAGCAGAAACCAATACCCATCCTTTAGATGGATAATCTAATAAATAGGACGTTGAGAATTACTAGACTATTCGTGTTGTTATCAACCAATGTCAGTGTACGTCGAGATCTGAGTTGTTAACATTAGATTGCATCTATTCTGGAAATTAATAAATGATCTCGAAGAAAGATCGTTAATAGTTGCGATAAAAATGTCAGGTTCTCCATAGTATAAGTAGTCTCTCTTGTAGAATATCATCCATAACAACTGCTAAATAGAAATTAGAGTAGATACTGTTCTGTTATTCTTGGTTGCTAATAATTAAGAAAATATTATTAAGGCACCAGAGAAGCTCTTAGGCCTTATTGTGAGAAGCTTTTGGCCTTATTTCACTACATGGTTGCTACACAATATTTATCAAGCGTCATTATTATTATGATTCGTTTTCTGAAAGCAATCTGTTCACTTAAATTCCCTGTAAAGTACAGTATATAGATCAACAGCAATGCCGTTGATGAGTAAAGCTAATGTGCTTACGTCAGAAACGGATACCCGTCCTTTGAACAATCTCAATCGAGTTATGCTGTGTGCAATGTGCAAAGACTATCAGATGTTATTAACCCGAACATCACGATATTGAACAACGACGAATAACACATTATCCATTGAATAAATTGCATTCAGATTGTCAGAAAGAAAATTAAAATCGCTAAAAGACTAAAACTTTTGAGTAAAAAATGAATATCTCATTGTCTCATTCAACGATTTTTACAATTTCATTCATCAATTGTTTGTACAAGTACTTTCATTTTCTTGTTTAAGTTCTTCTACTATTTAAGAAAGTTCAATTTGTCTCTTACTCTTATTTCGTTTTGTTTCGAGTGACAGCCAAAAAATACTATATATATTTAAAAAATGAATATGTCATTTAACTTACGAAAAAAAATAGAATTTTATTTTTTTACAGCATACTGATATAAGTAGAATACTTTATTTGGTTAGTTATAATGGATAGTTAGTAATGTTGATCAAATTATGTTTAAATATTCTATTTATTTAAAATTTGATCTTTTTATTATTGTCTTCAAAAATAGTTTACTAATTTATTTCTCATGTTTTTCTTTTCATTCATTGGCACACAATAACATTGATGGTGGTGGTGTTTGTTGAAATTATTTTTGTTACTGTTGTAAATTAGTGTAAATATTCTCTGTTGATCTTGTTGGTGATGTTGACGGCGAAAGAAAACGAACTTTTTTAAATTTATAAACTTTCTTCAATAATGGAAATGTTTCTTGTTGTTGATTATACCAAATATTTTTATTAGAAAGTAATGTAGCACTATAAATTTGAAAATGAATTAAATTTGTAAAATATTTTTCAATTAAAAGTAAATGATAATCATTCCATGATGCATGAGTAAATTCAAATTTTAAATATTTTACACTAATAAATATAGAGGAAAGATCTTTGATAATTTTTGATTTTGATTTATTATCACTATAACATTCTACAACAATTTCTAAATAACATATTCGTTCTAATATATCTCGTACAATAATATTATTAGTCATTGATTGTTGAATTATAGATAATAGTTCATTATATCCAATTGTTAAATTAGATAGATTTGGTGTCATTTCAATTAATTGTAAAGCAAAAATATCATTTGTATTTTTTGTTATTGTTAAATGACGTAAATTTGATAATGAAATATATAAATTTTCATTATTATTATTATTATTATTATTATTATTTGTTGTTAAAACTCCTTTTTGTCGAATTGTACTATTAATAATTTCTAATTCACATAAATTTGGAAATTGTTTAATAGTAAAATAAAAAGATGATATCTGAACACCAGCAGATGGTACATATAATGATAATGTTTTTACTGTAGAATAAATATTAGTTATTGATTGTGTAAGTGAGATCTGAAATGTTTGATTTTTATATGGTATTGTATGTAATATAAATAATTTCATTGAATCAATTATATCATAATAATGAGAAATATTAATATTTAAATTATGCCAATAATCACTATGAAATGATGATAAAATAGAATTAATATCCGGAATAAGTGTATTTAATATTTGTAATCGAATAGAAAAAAAAAATTTTTTTAATTTTGGCATAAATAATTTTCCTAAATATTCCCATTCACATCCATTAAGATAAGTAATATCATTTGTATAAATATCAATTGTTAATATTTTCAATGATGTAAATTTACGCAATAAATTTGAAAAATCTTCAAATTTTATACCATTATATTGATAAATTTTAAAATTAAAATAAACTAAATTTTGTATGATGTTTATACGTTTTAAACTCTGTTGCCATTCATTATTATCATATGAATGAATATGAACGTTTAAATCATAAATATTTGGTGTAATTTCAAATAATTTTAGTAAATCTGACATTGTTTTTAATGATATTTTTACTTTTTTGATAGTATAACATGGTTTTATATCGTGGGTTGTTTTAGTCAATTCTATACCATTTTGAATATTAAATGAAATTTTATTTAGTAGATGTTGTTGAGCAAATATTCGAGAATAATAGTCGAAAGTTGATGTCCAATCATTATTTATGGTCAAATAGAATTCACTTAAATGTTTGAAATATCTCAGCGTTGATAATATTTTTGTTGATGATTCATCAAAATCAATCAATTTTAAACATTTAAGATTAGGAAATATTTGATAAATTACAAATTGTTTATTAAACAGTGTGATTTGTCTCGGTGCATATTTGTTACTTAACGTTAAAGAATATACCTTGTTTGATAATATTTTATCAAACAAAAAATAATCACATATAAATTCATATTGTTTGAATGATACACCGGATAAATCTATTTCAATATGACTTTTTAACTGTGTGATAATTCTGAAACGTTCATTAAGACCATCGAAGGCGTATAAAATATCAACAAATTTTAAGTAAGAACATATATTTACCAATACTTCATCGGATAACTGCTCGAAGTGTGACATGATCATGTCTACAAATGTGCAAGAAATATGAGATATTTACAGGAAAATACCAGAACCAAGGAATAGACTTGTCTCTAGAAAATTGATAACGAGAGAGTTGAAGCATAAAAAACACGAAACTATTGTTGGTAAAAAAAAGAATGGGCTCGGATGTTTCTTAAATAACGTTTTTGCTTGCGGTCTTCATCAATTGGAAGCCAAGATCTAACTGCATCTTTTCATCACGAAAGTCATTTTCAAAATCTTTTTCTAAAGTAGGTTTCTTAGAGGATCTTTGGGAAACTATGTCATAGCTCAAAAACTTGAAATACAAATCGTTTGATTTTTTTTCATGGATAGATAGTCCAAAGTGTCCTCTTCAAAATGAGAGTCAAGAGAGACTCTCATCTTCGATCGTTTAGGCTTTAACGATTTAACAATTTACAATTCATTTATGCTATTCCATATCGTAGTTATAAAATATCTAGAAAAACAGCTTCACAAACCTCGATGGTTTTACGAAGGAATTTCTAGAAAACGGTCGAACAAAAATATGGTTTTCGACTTTTTTGATGATATAATCAGGTTTATCAGACAAATTTAGCCATAGTCTGAAGCTTTTAGCTCGTCCTGTTGTTCGTTGAGTGAATTGTAAATTTTTTAATATTAGGTGAAAACAACCTTGAAATAGCAGTTTTTGTAAAACTCAGTTTTCAGCAGATATTTGAACTCTTCCTAAAAAGAAATGTTACCATGAGATTCAGCATGATCGCTAACCCCTGTCTCGAGTCATTTCTAAGGTTCTAATCTGTGAAAAAAGACCAGTCCTGGAGCTCCCTCGAAATCCGCTAAACGATCGGAGACGAGAGTCTTCCTTGACTCCCATTTTGACGAGGATACTTTGGACTATCTATCTATGAAAAAATCAAACGATTTGTTCAAAATTGCATCAGTGTAGATTTAGACTAAGTAAAACTATATTACTTGCTGTATGAAGAGCAAGAAATTACGTAGTTTTACAGTAAATTCAAATAATGCTCTGTTATGGTATTTACTATCGATTACTAAAACATTTTGCTTTTAAATTCAGAAAAAAGAAAACATAATGATGAATAATTGATATTTATGATGTTTCATTTTGATCATGCCTACTTATCTTGATGAAAAAGTGAGATACGAAATTGCCAGGAAGTTGAAAAAAAAAGGTGAATTGTATTGTTACAAAAGCAAGCGGTGCAAAAATGTGTTTTTTCTTATAGAACAGAAAGCAAAACGAATGTTTTTGCTAATGAATGATTGAGTTTGTTTATTATGAAATCTGACCTGAAACGGATGTATAATACGTACTATAAGGATTAGAATAGCTAACAAGCAGATATAATGAATGATGGATAAGTCAATAACATTTCTTATTTTTAAATTAATTAAATTTTTATTGCTATCTTACCTATATAATGGTTTCTTCCTACTGGTTTGGTTGGTCTGAAGCGAAAAAAACATGTTCAAGGCTGATACTTAAGTCTTGTTGACAAGTACTCTCCTTAATCGCTTGCACAGCCTCCCGATGCGAAATATAAGGAGAGTTAATGAGTTGAAATATACGATTTCTCGTCATTTTACTCAAGTATAACACATAATCTATTAGCTAGTAGTACGAATTAGGTTTTCAAAAAAGTCTTTTACCAAAATGTCCAGTTATATTGGCTAATAATTGATGTGTTTCATTTCTGTATGATTTCAACATCAATAAAAATAAGCTTTTTCTGTAGAAAATAGTTATTTTATACCAGGTAGCTGGTATAAAATAACTAATAATCATGATACCTGCAAGTATCATGGTTATTAGATAATTAACACTACTTCAGTTGAGGACGAATTCAAATCAATTTTTAGTCATCTTATTTTTATACAAATCAGCATTGGAATTTGAAAAAGAATACTCAAAAAATGTGTTTGACATTTAGATCTGTTAATAACATCTTTAGATCAGACATATGGGTCAAAAAGTAACATTAGCAACGATGACCGTGTGATGGAGTGTTTTTACTTCTTTCTATGTTTGTCTTATTTCAGAAAATCTCAATCTTAATCAAAAGTCCATCTATCAAAATTAACATTAAACAGAGAAAATATAAGTGATGAAAGCGCAATATTTTTAAGTTTTGAAATAGTATACTTAATGATACTACTCAAATTTAAACTCACGATACATGTAGCAAAGTCTGATTTAATGTCAAATGAGAGATACCAAACTTTTTTTGATCAGCACTTTTCAATATCCGTTAGCTTTCAAAACGTGGATTTTAGCCTAAAGGTAACGTTTTTTCGATTCTAACATTCAAGGTAAGCAATATGATCGAATCCCACGTCAGACTTTTTTGCCTCTTATTTGCTGCTATGGTCGAACTGTTTCTTACTTATCTTTTATCGACTGTACGAGAGAACAGTGAAATAAGGCATCGATTGATATTCTATCTGAAAAATGTTCAAAATAATTCGAATCAAAATATGAAGAATAAAATATTACATTATATCAACACAGCATGATACTGAAAAATAACTTTCACTAAGACTAGAAATACAAGACATGATGTCAACATATCTTCGAGCTCATCCCGCGAAAAAACGACAGAAGAGTGTTTCTCAAAAAAACTTAACTTTTGCTTAAGTGAAAAATTTAACTTAAGTAAGATTTTTTTGCTAGGTGAGTTTCTCGAAAGGATCTTAACTTAAGGGACGTCCTTAAGTAATCGACCATCCTTAACTTTTCACTTAAATGTTTAAGTGAAAAATTATTTATAATTTGTAAGTTCTTTATTTTACGTTTTTTCGTAGTCAAACAATAATTAGATAGAAAATAATTTTAGAAGGATTTTATTCAAGACATTTTGTAGTTAAATTGAGAAAAACACTCGTTTCTGATAAAAAAAATATAAACCTCTTAACTTAATCCTTTATGCTCGATTGTTCCTTTCAAAGGACATCATCATAACTGCTAGAAAAAAGTAACGCAGCGCTACATCAAAACTTTTTCAATCGGATTTTTTTTTCCAGCGTAAACTAACACTCTATAACCTAACAATTGCTAATAACAAAAGTTTTCATCAAGCCTAAACAAAGGTATACATGTTTCAAGTTTGATTTCCATGATTAGTTACCGGCGTAAAGGATTAAGGAACATGACGACCATCCTTAACTTTTCACTTAAATTTTTAAGTGAAAAGTTAAGGATGGTCTTTAAGGGGTGGTCTCTTTTTATAATTTGTACCTTCTTTACTTTACGTTTTTTTGGTAGTGAGCCCCACAATAATTAGATAAAAAATAATTTTAGAAGAATTTTGTTCAAAACATTTTGCAGTTAGATTGAGAAAAACAATCATTTCTGATAAAAAAAATACAAACCTCGATCGAAAAATCATTTGTTCTGATGGAGTTATGGAACTTTTACTGAAAGCATCACCATACGCAGAATTTTAAAAATTAATGAAAAAATGCGTGATAACCGACAGAAAAATTATTTCTCCATGGATTTTGATGTGAAAAAATTTTGAAGTGTAGCTAAAAGGTAGAGCGAAGTCAGGGTACAAAATGGCTAATTCAATTTTCCGTGCTCTCAAATCGTTAACACAGGAAATCGTTATTGAGTTTAGAAAGTTTTCATTTTTTTCGTCTTTTGTCTAATTTGCTTAGTTTTCTTGACTGAAGTTCTGAAATTAAAGTTTAGGTATGGTTTTGTATATTCGTCAATTACTGAAATTCCAGAATAAATAAAATCGTACTAAAATTACAGCTTTAAAATGATCATTTTGATTTTTAGTTAATAAGCTGCAATATACGTTTTATTGACTTAAAAATTAGTCATATCACATGATTGTATCTAAGACGATATGAGATATGACAATTTTACAGGGAAATAATTCAAATAAAAAAGTTTAAGTTTAAAGTCAAGTTTGTCTAAAAGCTATTTAGTACGTACTAGATATTTTAAATTTGTTATTATTTCATAAGAATATATTTTTTGACAAGATAAATCTTTAAATTTTAAGCCTGATTATATTTTTATCTTTTGAAATATTTATCATTAAATGTTTTAAATAGATATTAATAATATATTAATATCAATCAAAAACATATAATACACAACAGAACAGTTTATCAAAAACAGCTAGTCACACAACTTGTATATAAAAACAAAAACAAAAATGATAACAATATAATTCTAATGAATTATTTTTCCTCTTCTCGTCCGTTTTTTAATTTTACTTTTAATATTTTCTCTTGCTCGTCTAACATTACGTCCAATTAATTCTTTTTGATCATGATATAATTCTTTGAGTGTGTCACCTTGTGGTGGTTTTTTCAAAATGCCACGTTTCAATAATGTTTTAGATAAAAATGCTGTTAAACCTAATGAAGCTGCATAACGAAGAGGCATAATAAATTTATAAAGTAAAATGGCAGTGGCTAATAATCGTACACGTTCACCAGTAAAGTAATTATTAAAATATTCAACTTGTTTTTCAGTAAGTAGAGGTAATTTTTTAATAATTGACATAATTTGAAAATCGTCCATTTTCTGAATAAATTTTGTACGACGTTCATCGCTAATCACATGTAAATACACTAGACCATTCATCATCCACATTCCTAAAATTGATCAAAATAAAATAGTAAATAAGAAGAAAAAAAATTATAAATAATATGATCTTTACATTCTAAGAATTTTGTCTATAATTACCTAAATCTAAACCATTGAAATGAATAAAAATTAATCCTGAAATCCACATCCATGATGTAACAAAATGAATAGCAATTAAAACTTTTCCATATTGAACATAGGCTTGACGAAATCGTTGAAATATACTCGATTGAGATTTTACTAACGGTGTTGTTAGTGGTAATGGTGTTGATGGTGATGGTGGTACATAATTTGGAGGATGAATGGGATTATTTGGATGCAACTGTCGTCGTTGAAATTTAACAGCTGATGATTGATTTTTAAATGTTTTTAAAGTATTTACAAGTGCATAATATGGAGAATAACGTAGTTTATGACATTTAAATAATAAATTTTTGTTCAATAATGATAACGTGGAATAACATGTCGTTGAAGAACAAATGGATAATGGAAAATGTTTAGAAGTAGTTAATGGTGACGAGCGAATAGTAGATAATAGTAGAGAACGAATAACAGGTTGAGTAGAAGATGTACATATTGTACGATAAAGTACAAACATCTATATTCAACAAAAAAAAATAAAATTTCGAATTAAAAAAACAGATTTGTATAATGTATCGCTTCTAAACATATCAGCTTCGCTCAAATTTTAGCAGACATCAACTTCGCTTAGAATCACAAATATACAGACGATTTACGGTGGAGGTGTTCTCAACAGATGTACGATGAAAGGAATATTTTTTTGTTTTAATTCATCAAATTTTATTTAAACGATGTATATTTTTTGTTCTATTTAAACAAAAAAAAAAAACGTCGTTTTCATTGCATATCTTCTAAGAATACCTTTTTCAGATTTTTTTATAAGCCAGGGAACTCTATTCAGTGAATAAATAATATGTTTAACTCGTATCTTCTACACATAAAAATGATACAAATTAAGTCCACATTCTTGTTTATTACAAGAAAAAAGCTTAAAAAAATATAATAAAGAAATTATCTGAAAATATGGAATAAATTCATTTCAATTGAAAACAAAAAATCCTTGTACGATAGTATGTTTTATTGCATCGTTATTCAATCGTTATTGATATAGAACGGTGTTCAAACACAAACTGATGTTCAATAATATGTATGTGAGACAAACAAAATTAAAATTACAATCATTATTAGTATTTTAACTAGTATGTCTTGATTGTCTCGTCAAATGAAGAAAATGCAAAGTTTTGAATAATTATCAAAATCAATGAATTTTTTAAATTTTTTTTTGTTTTTTCTATGATATAAAAAAAACACATAGAACTATATACAAAAACATAAAAATTCAACAAATAAAACTCTCGTTTATTTCTCTAACATTTTGTCTAATGGATTTACTAATACCGTTCCAAATAATTCAAGATCATTACTGAATAACGGTACTATTATGTTCGAATTTTGATCTTGAATTGTTGTTGTTGGCAATAGGAGACTTTGTTTTTTGGCTTTTTTATTTTTATTTGATGGTATTACATCATCTTCTATACTGGCTGATGATTCAGAATTTGATCGTTTATGTGACGAAATTTTCGATGATGTTGTTGTATTCGATGTTTTTGATTGTTTATTTTGTTGTTTATTTAATTTTTCTGTAGTTATTATCGTTGTAGATGTTTTTGTATTAGTTAACTGTTGTTCTTCTTCAGTATCCGACCCAACAGATAATGTATCCTCTTTTAATATCAAATCTAATTCAAATATCGGTTTCATATAAATGGCAATTTGTTTTAATCGTAAATGATATGTGGAATCAAATGTTGTCAATAAACGTTCAAAATATTGTTTTCGTTCTAAAAAATAGGAAGAACAAGTGATTACATTTTGTTCTTTTGATTTTTTTCTTTCTAGATCGTCTTACCAAGAACAGATTGTATTTGTGTTTTTAATTCTTTTCGTGTTGGATATTTTTCAATATCAATACATTTTCGATCATATTCCAATAGATGTAAACGTTTTTCTTTTGCTTTAATCAAATGTTTTTCATTTAAATCTAATTCAAGACGTAATTTTTCTAAATGTTTTAGAATAAATAAATTTTTTTGTTCATAACATTGTTGTTCATATTTATCCATTTTTAATGTTGTTTGTGATAGAGTATAAGAATGTTCAATAGCATATAATGATGCGAGAATTTTTTCAAATGAATCATCAACTATTGATGATGATGAATCTTGAAACCATCGATGATACGTTTTCATTAATGTTAAAATACGTCGATCATCAATACCCATATCACCTTCATATAATAGACGAGAACGAATAATATCATCTTCTGGTATACCGAGAGTACGTTGTGACTAAAATATATATTGAACATAAGACTAGACAAATAGATAAATGTAAATATATTTTTTTCAAATAATTATACATACTTTTAATTGTTGTTCTTGTTTTGGCACTTTGACTAGCGTTGATGGTAATGATGAGGTTTGTGGAGTTTGAACTTTTCGTTTTAATGACGGAACACTTTTAGTAGTTGATGAAGAATTTGTTGACGATGACATAATGAAATAATTTAGCAATCTAAAAATACATACATTATGGACTTTATAACAATAACGTCTAATGATGTGTATAATACAAGTTAGAGGTGGGTAAGATTACCATGTCCTGTAATACCTTGCAAGGCAAGACAATAAGGGGATGTCGAAAAAATGAATATCATCCACATCTGATACATGCAATATTTTTTTTTAAAAAGCTAATAGAATGGAGAGACTACATTGTTGTTGTCAAATTGAACATTCATTAATGAAAAGATTAAAGAAATGATAAAGCATATACGCTTAGCTGTGTAATATATTACAATAAAAATCATAAGTGAAATATACGAAAGTTGAGTGAGTAAAGCAAGGATATTTTTCCAGTAATGTGAAATGGAGATAAGAAAAACAATGACAGACAGATTGATGAAAAGTCACGAGTATTCATTAAAGACAGCTAAATCTTTAGTATATCGAACAAGTCGAACTCGTCAAGTATCTTGATTCAAACTTCTTTGTCAAATGAAAGTCATTCTTCTGTTGGTCAGTTCACTTATCAAAATACGACTATATCCAATTGTTTCAAGTTGTAAAGCAGCATCGTAATAGTTGACTACACATAGTGGCATATAAGTACAGATTGCGAAAACTATTAAAAGAGCAGCAATACTATTATTTGATTTCTCTGTACAAACGAGTATATTGTTGGTTTTATTGAGACAAATTGTAAATTGGCTATTAAAAATAGAAAATACATTGCCATGGTCGCTAATATATATATATATATATATATAAAGGCTATGCATTTTTGGCGACGACGATTTATTGGAACGCATTCGAATAATATCTGTATCACAATAAAAAAAAATTAATTATAAAAACTTTCATTCTCCTAGCAAGAGCATCTCATCCGAAAAGTAACTTGAGCAAAATTCGGTAAAGAAAAATGACAATATACAAAATTAGCATTTTTGTGTAGTAGAAACTATTCATATATTTTGTGAGTTCAAACGGAGTCAGTTTTCACTAAAATTTGAGCCCACCCACAAGATAGTAGCGATACATTATAACAACAGGGCCCCATCAGACACAATTGTACAATAAACTAATAGCTTAAATAGTTATAACAGATAATTTTGAATAGTAAAAAAGCTTAAAAAAATATTTTAATTTCTAAATAAAATCTCCATTCTTTGTACGATCATTGTCTTAGAAACATGATGGGCTAGTACTAAAAAATTGACTATGAGAAAATTCATTAGACTTCTTAACAGAATTTTAGGAAAAAACTAGATACAATGGAACGTTCCGTGATCTTGATCGTTAAACAACATGTATTCCATTCGAGAAGCCCTTCGCTCTTTTTAGACTACTATAAAACGACATTAGTGTAGTAGAACCCGTCACATGTCCAATATCAGCTGGATTTGTCCGAATTGTTTTACAATGAAACGATGGCTTATTTTTATCAGGAGAATCGGGACCCGACAACTCAATTTCTACAATATGTCGATCGATTAATGATTTGTCAGCAACTAGACTTCCTTGAACACCATCAAAACCCAAGTTTGACGCCACTAAAGCACCAATAGCCATTGTATTGACATTATTCGGTGCTAAAGAACATAATTGACGTACAGGACCATGATACAATACCACTTCGCCTTCATTTTCTAAATAATAAATAGAATGGCATGTTTAAGAGGTAGAAAATGTCCTTCGAACATGCATAGAACATAAAAAATGTTTTGTACTTCTAACTATTAACTATACGGATTAATTATTCACTTCTTCTAGCTCTCAGAAGTTTACTTTATCGTGCGAAGATCCCCAACTTTCCTTCTAGACTTCAGTTGAAATATGTCTAAGTTTGTTGATGCTGGTTACAAATCTCAAAGCCATAACTGTTGCCATCAAACCATAGTTGTTAGATTTTTAATTATATTCAATACAGTTAAATCTAAGGAGAAACATTTGAGGACTTTTCCTTGTTCAACGTAACGTGATGTCCATTGAGGCTCGGTTACCTAAATTTTCCATTAATTTTGTCCTCAATGGTTCATTAAGTTTAAACGAGTCTGGATGTTTTTTCATTGTTATACATAATGATTTAAGAATATTTCTTTCAGACATTTTCAAAATATCTTCGGCACCCCAAAATGCACCACTACTAATATAAATTGAATGCGATGAATCCACAGTTTTTTTACATAATTGTTTTTCCAAATGTTCGTTCGCAAAAGCAGTCGGTGAACCAACAAATAAATCACAAACGTCGAGAATTTGAATACCATACTTTTCAATGACCTCTGGATGTGCGACTTCAATAACTAAATCAGGTAAACGTTGTAAACCTAGAACAAACAAACGATTGTTCAGGCATGTGTAGTAAGCAGAGATGCGCACCGCCGCCGCAGAAAAACTATTGCAACTTCCGCCGCCGCGGCTGACAGCGGAGAAAAACTTCTGACTTTCGGCGCCGCCGCCATGTCGTTAAACTTTTGTCGCCGCCGAAGGCGGAGAAAATCTTTTTCCGAAAATTTTGACTATTTTTGTTAGTACGTTCTTATCTTAGGCATCTAGCGTGCAGCGCGTTTCTATCTTTTCGTATACGGCAATGTACAGATACAGTCGGGACGTGAAGAACGTGCCAGAAATGAAAGAGAATGTTGTTTTACTTAAATTATGAGATTCGCCGTCGATAACTAATATTTACACGCCGCCGCCGAAGGCGGAGGAAGTTTTCATAGCCTCGCGCCGCCGCCGCCGAAAATTTTTTATCGGCGCACATGTCTGGTAGTAAGTACAATGGCAAACAGCTTTTAGATAACATCATCATTCAAGGACAAAGCATCGTAATATAGCTGCAGTCTACTTTGCGAAGAAAAAACTGGCCAAAGACTTATCATGTTTCATTGTTAAATATTCATAAACTTGGAACTCATCTTGGATTCTTATTAGTAGTGTCGATCAGTAATACGTACAATTGCTTGCTTTTCTAACTTTTAGAAATAGCTATACTACTGAATTCCACCGCAAAAACGAAGCTACTGAGTATTCCAGCAGTATTTCTGTTTTTCAAGTTATACGAAATGATTTATTTTGCGAATAAATAAATGAATGGCTTAGTCAATGATAAATATGTGAAAGATCTTAATCAATCACCTTCATTAGCTATAGATGATGATAAATTAAGTAATTAAGAAACGCAAAATAGAGATAAAGAACAAATTTATTAAAAAACCTCAGAACGATTCATATAACTGACTCAATCAAAGATAATAAAGTAGATCCTTGGATAATAATATTTTAGGAGCCTGGGCCTGTTTCTGAAAAAAAAAAGTTTTACTTAAGTAAACAGGAAATTATACTTAAGTGTTTGTTTTTGAGAAACTCCCTTAAATAAAATTTTCCACTTAAGTGCGTTTCTCAAAAAATTTAAGTTAAACAGAGGTCATGCAGTAAAAACCACTATTTTGATGAAATTTTTTTGAACAAAATCCTTCTAAAAGTATTTTCTATCTAATTATTTGTGGGTCTGACGACGAAAAAATGTAAAATAAAAAAGTGAAAAATTTAAAATTATTTTTCACTTAAAAAATTAAGTAAAAAGTGAAAGATGGTCGAGATGTCCCTTAAGTTATGATGCTTTCGAGAAACTTAGCCAAAAATCTTACTTAAGTTAAATTTTTTACTTAAGCAAAGCTTAGGTTTTTTCGAGAAACACGCGCCAGCGGCTTATGCTCAATTTAGAATAAATAAACGGAGTAAAATCACAAACTCTTGCATATTTGAAAAAAAGAACAGTCAAGTCAATTAAAAGAAGAGAGATTAGATGACATCTTTTTATAAGAGAAAATATTCAATTGAAGTAGATTTTCTAGAAGATTTTTCGAGAACCGGATCATGTTTCAAAAACTTAAAGTAGAAATATTTGGACTTTTTTTAATGCCAAAAGTATTTTCAGGAATCTGGCTCAATATTCAGCTTATGAAAGTGATTTCTTCATATTGTTTCCTTACATTCCTCAACATTTTATTAAAATGTTGAAAAGATGTCCTCGACTCTCCTCTTTTCAGTCTTCTAACGCCACAGATCTCTAGTCCATAACTACAACAGTTAAAAAGCATCGATGACCATTCTTTTTCAAAACAGACAATATAACTGAGAAATACTGACCTTCTTGTATTGTATGAACAATTAATTGTTGATTAACATCTGGATATTTTTTGAATATATTAAACGAACGATTCCAAATAAATACTAATTCAAATTCTCGATTTGGTTTTAACTGTTCTCGTTCCAATTGATTACATAAAAATTGTCCTAGATGACCAAAACCCAATATTCCTATACGGCGATAGCGAAATCCACATGATGAATCCAAATTTTGGGCCATATTTACAAGAACTTTGTTTATCACAGGAAACATGCACACACTACATTATCTAAAACGTGAAACAAGAAGTTAATGTATAAACAGCTCAACTTCGTGTTCTGTAAACAAGAAATTGAGAAATCAACTACTTTTCATAGAGATAATTGATATGAAATTTATCTATTGATAAGCTAAATTTGAATGTCTTAGTGGTATCAACAATAATACACTCAAAAATGTGAACTATTCAACATATCCGTCGATATCTAGAACTAGAACTTTGAAGAAATTATTCACTACTGAATTCTAGACAAGAGGGAGAAAACTGATTTGAGGATTTTGAAGATTTCAAAAGATTTGGAGAGATTTTAGAGATTCAAATCAGCTTTGATCTGAAGATTTGAAAGATTTGGATTGATTTGAATTGATTTCAATCAACTTGATTTGAAGATTTGAATTGATTTGAATCAACTCGACTTGAAGATTTGAAAGATTTTGAAAGATTTTAAAAGATTTGGATTGATTCAAATCAGTTTTCTCCCCCTTGATTCTAGATCAAACAGTAGAAACAAAAATGTCGTCACAATATAACTATCATTTATTCTTTAAAAAAAATAGAAGACACATCACTCTATTAAATTCAAATAAGATTTAGTTTAATTATTTTTATTTAAACATGTTGAAATTAAACTATTTAATATTATCTATAACCGTTACTCTAGTTCTTTTCAATCTATTCAGATGAAACACGTTCGCGGTTTAAAGAATCTGAGACAAAAAAAAAGCAGTGACGCTGAGAAAGGTGCAAAAAAGAACTTAGTCGAAGATCAGAATAACTTACTCGACGCCAACAATCATAAGAACAGTTTATTGTCTATGAACAAGTTTAATGATGTTAAAAATTATTTATTGATCATAGATAGATCATAGACCACAGATAAACAAACATTGTCTCTATTTTTTCAAACAAATAACGTAAAGATACTTTTTAGTTTATAAATCGATGGTTTTTAGTGTAAAAAATAAATTGCGTAGTTGAACATAGTAATTGACACAGCATAATAGTATCTCATACAGCTTACATGTCTCTTTCTCGTCTACAAACTGTTAAAATTAAAATATTTACAAAATTCTTTAATTTCAATTGTGAGGGAAAGAGAGGGAGACTTTAATAAACCAACATACTCATTTTTTTCACATTGTTTGATATCATACTATTATTCTTCATTGATCGCATTTTCAACTTCAACATTCAATTTGTGATATTGGACTTCGATTTAATAGGAAAAATGGTAATTTGTAAGATCGAATAGTAGTCAAACGTGATTTTGGCAGTTTTGGAATAATATTATTAAAAAAAATCCTTGAAAACATAATTTATGTGTTTGTTTTAATGGTGACGAATAACGATTTACGGTATGATGATATAAAGAAATAGATGGTAATATTAATGTTGTCATAAGAGTGAAATTCCAGAAAGACAAACGTAAAAGAATAAATTACAAAATTTTGATCCATCTTCCTCAATTGTCCACGGACAAGTTCATTTGCAGGTCGTTGATCACTCCATTAATATCATGGTTAATACAACTATATGAAAATACACATTTTTCATCTTTACAAAGGAGACTCAAATATTGCAGATATCTTTTATTGACGGACGTGGATGAAAACAATTAGTATAGTAGTTCTATAATAGTTCGTAATATCCGTCGTCTACATAAATTGCATGAAATATAGTCATTATATATATAATTATAGTGTTTTGTTTATAACTATTAATATGATATTTTTTATCAATTAAACAAAAGTTAAAGAAAACGTTTTTCTTTTTTGTTCAACGAGAGAGAGAAATACTCGATAAGTTTGAAAAGCAGATACATGACTATGACTCTATTCATTTAATTTCATAGATAAATAAAAGATATAAACTTTTTAGTATGAAAACAAACCGAAAGAAAAACAGTAATTAAAATATATATTGATGTTAATTGGCTTCTAACAAAGAAAAGAATCATGTGTCACAAACCCTTTTTGTTTAAATTAACCATATCGACTAAAGTCAATAATGTGTCCTATCAATTAACTCACGAATTTTATTTTTTCACGTCAGAATCAATTAAGAAGGCGATAGAATAGACGCAAGCACAGATTGTGTATGAATGAATCGGAAACGTCTATATAGTGAACTGATCGTAAATTTTCTATACAGGAAATCACAAAGATATGTAAAAAAGTTATCCATTAACTTTTATGAAAAAAAACAAACAATCGCAACTTAGACACAACACTATCTTATTTTTGATCAACGGACTTCTCAGCAGTTTTCACCATCAAAATATTTTATTGTCCTTTCTCAAACAACAGAAACACATACAAAACGAGAGAAACGTTTATTAATACGAAAAACAGAATTACTATAAACACTTGTCTCTCTATTCCTATACTCCATACATATTTAGTTTTTGTTTAATATATCGAAAAATTTAAGATATTTAGTTTGCTCTGTTTTTATATCAATGTAATTATGAAAAGTTTTATCCAAAATAAACACACATTCGACACTGACATGAGTTCAGACACTTTTTGTCCAATAAATACATGTGAATATAAAATTGTATAAAAATGAAAAATATAAAATTTTCTTATGTCGATACTAAAAAGTGAGAACAGTCAGCAACTAGAAATATTTTTTAAATCATTCAATGCTGAACTTGTTTCTGTGCATATTTCATTTTTCTCCATAGAGCTCGACACATAATGGGTAAACGAGGATCAGTTATATTTGGTGATTGTATACAACGATATTGAAAACTAAACGAAATAAAAACACTAAATTAACGATTAAAATACAACACGAAAGTTGATTTAATTTTGCCAAATTTTCTAACCGTTTTGTTTAACTTTTTTAAAATCATTTACTCAACTAGGACAGTATTTGAAAAAAAACTTTATAGCCTTCAATTACATGGTTCAGTATGTAAAATCTCTCTGCTATTCTATCTAAAATACTAGAATAAGAGTTTTTCTTCAAATTATAAAATGTTTCTGCATACCGTAATATGATACTGACTTCTTCAAATCTTTTTTGTTGTAAATAACTTAAAGCTATAAATAAATAGCATTTAATTATGGCATTTGGATCTCCGATATCACGAGCTAAACATAATTGATCTTTGGATATTTTCTCTGCACGCAATGCCTATAAGACACAAACAAGGATAAAGAAAAAAAAAAATACATTAAAAAAATAGCTTTATTACGTGTGTTAAAATTGTTTCACCGAGACATGAGTGTCCACCACCGAGAGTTGACAACCATGCCCAAGAGTTTTCGTATCGTATTTGAAGTGACAAATGATGCAATACAATGGATGTCCTAAAAAAAAAATGATTAATATATAATCGTTAAACGCACAACTAGCTAGTCTTAGAAATCAGACACTTTAAAAATGACATAACAAAGAGTTATAATACCGACTCGCATTTATACCGAAACTATAAATATAATCTAACTCGCAGAAAAGTATCTGTCGATTATCAATGTATTATAAGTGAATAGATTTTTCACAAGATTACGCTAAACAACAGGCGAGCATGGAGTTGCTGAAATAGAATGACTCATTTATCATGCAACGATATTATTTTAGATAAACATCGTGTTCTTAAAAAGACGTATTACCACAGTCTATTAATGTATTCTGTACAAGTCCAATTGGAGACCAGTTGAATTTCATTTCGTTCTGGTGGAATGTTAACAGTATAAAAATATTCCTTCAATTTGACACAACTATTTGACTGGATTAGTGCTTGTTTGATTAAACGACAAAACTGTCGGGAAAATTCTGTAGATCGATAACATTCGGATAATAGTGCTGAGAAATAATATGCCTTCGATTTAATTACACATTTTATGCATTTCGGAATATCAAGATTTTTTGAAACGACTTCACGGATGCAACCGGATTTGTTAAACCTGAACACTGAAGTTAAATCAAAGTAATTATAGAGCAAAATTAACATTTTTTATATCGCTGTTATTTTCTTGTCCCTTGCATAAGACCTAAGAAAACTATGGATCCTCAACAGGAGTAAAAAGGAATCAACAAATTCAAAAGAACGTTGTCAGATGACGCACTCGGAGTACGAAACCCTTTTTTCTCCTCACAACAAATATAAGTGCGGCGTCAGTTGAAAATCAGATTCTACTTTGATTTATTCGGCGATGATGATTAATATTCGCAGAGTGATGAAGATAGTGGCGCTGTTACGATCTAAATATATATGCTGGAATACTTTTAATACTTTAAGTATGTTTTCTTTTGCTTTTTTTGGCCTCTATTTCAAAACCAATTGATAACGAAACAGTGTCACACTTGTGCTAGAAAACCTTCACAATCATTATTTGGATTTGAGAAGAAAAGAACTAATCGGGTTTAAGAGAAACAGGCTAGTTTGAAGGCAGGACCGTCACAGTCAACTAAACACACTGTCCCGAAACAAAATGTTATAGTAAATGTGTATCAATGTCATGCTAAAAGTGTGAGAATGTTACATTATATCGTAACACTTCGAGACGATGCAGAGAACATCAAAAAAATTGCGTTGATTCTGGACTCTTGATACAAACTTTGCTTGAAGTGTTTATCGGCACTCAAAATGTAACTAAGTTTATGAAACTCATGGTGAGTCAGATTAAATGAAACATTTTTGTATCTCAGTTTATTACTACTTGCAATTGGTGAGAAATCAATGTTTTAGGTTTAGTAGATGTAGAAATTTATTTGGTTTCCCCTAAAGCTAATTTATTTCACTCTACATGTTATCGAAAGAGAAAATTGTGTACTTATTTATATGTAAAATGTAGTGTGTAAAACTGAAAAGATATGTTATTTGCAATTTTATTTAAAAGTTATATATACATACATTACAAAACTATCGTTATAACTTAGAATGTAGGATTAGGGGTGGCACATTACTGTTACTTTTACGAGTAATCCAAATATTATATATATTCCTATTACCAGTAACAGTAATAATTTCCGGTTTTACTGTTGCTGGTAATAGGAACGCTCATAAAATTTGTACCGGCAACAGTAAAACTGGAAAGTATTACTGTTACTGGTAATAGGAATATATACAATATTTGGATTACTCTTAAAAGTAATAGTAATGTGCCACCCCTATGTAGGATATAACATGTTCCAATGATAAATTATATCAGAGTTTATTATTTCGAAATTTTTAAAGGAACTCGAAAGATTTACGGTAACCAAAGTTGTCAATTGGAAGTTTACATCTTTCAAACCTAGAATGCATGTTTAAAACCAGTAGCAAGTAACAACATTTTATCCAAACCGTTAGAATGACTTCTTCCGTTTTCGAAGTTGTATTGACTTTACGTGGTCTGCTTTCTTCATTTAGTAAATATCACTAGTAAGTCGATCTTTCTTTCCATTTCAAAACATTATCAAATCTGATTTACATAATAGTACGAGTTCTATCCACAAATTATGATGGCCATTATATTATCAATCTATTTCCTAGAAATTTTGATGAAAACATCAGAGTGTCAAAGAATCGATTTTTATTTAATAAGGACCTTGAGCTGTAAAAAGAGCGATATTTAAAAGCTAGAAGCTCGATCTGTGAATGATTCAGTAGCTGGGTAGAAGAAAAGTTATTGTAGTATATCAGCCTAAAGTTGCTTTGGTCCATGCAGTATTTATTGAATTGACGAAGGTTTTTTGTTTGTTTACTTATTCGTTTATACTTTAGGAAACTTAATAGAAGTATACCAGAATTCGTTTTTTTTTTCATTGCTCTTAAAATGCCTAAAACCAGTTAGTTAAGTTCGAATGTTATGCGCGATTTTGTACCGTATAAAAAGTCCAAATTATTGAATTTGTTATTACTTAGCATTACGTTGATGTTTTATTGACGTTTTGCTTAAGCAGACTTAGACACGAGATCGCAACAGAAAATTGAACTAATAGTACTACGAGTTGCGTTGACCATCGCCTCGTTAGCCTCCATTGTTCAGACAGATAGTTGTTGTAGTTTTTATTGTTGTTCTTTTTCCTTCGTCCGTATAACGGTCATGTTTTCTTTTATAAGAGTATGCACAAAAAAATCATTATAATAAATCAAAATTACATTTTAACAATGTTAATTTTGAAAGCATATTCTTTGTCATACTACTATGATGTGGTCGAAACCCAAAATCTGATTGTGAAAAAACACGCTCCACAGGAGCTAATGTAGTTGGAGTATTGGAGTTGACAAAATCTGTCATCAACTCAACTCCGATCGTTTAAAAAGCAAACTCCGCAAGAAAAGAGTAAACTCAACTCCAGAGTTGAGTTGCCCAGCTCTGCTTTATACATTCTAAAATATTTTTGTGAAGTTATGCACTCGAGTTGCGTAAAAATAATTGTTTCTGATTCAGGTGTCATCAGGTAGGAAGGAGAGAAACTAATTAAACCAAACTCTGCTCTCATAAGTGATAGATGGAACTATCGCCCTTTTGAAAATGTCTAATTCTAAAAAATTCCTGTATTCAGCACTGATTTCTGATTAAAAATAGTTTCTGTTACGCTATGTTATGCAGCAAGAAAAAACGTGTACAAGATTATATGCATACATTCTTTAATCTGTTTGATACACTTGCTTATTCTATCGTCTGTGATTTTCGTTATCATATTCCATAAACAGCTGATCAGAGATATTATTCTGTTTTAACTAAATTCTATTAACATGGTAACTTTCAAAAAATTTTCGCAGATATTAGAAAAATTTGCAATAGCTCGATGTCTTCATTCACGATCCTATATTCCTACATCTTTTTTTCCTTGAGAATATGAACCTAACGCATAAAGTAAAACTATTACCGAGTTTTGATTGATTTTTCTTGAAATATAGATTTTCAACTACGAAGTTTATGCAATATAAAATCCCTTGGAAAAAGCTAGATTCAGAAATTTGTTCATTTATTTTAGATCTTCGTTTTTCGTATTTATTTATTTATTTATTTTCTCTCTCAAAAAATGGTTCCTCATTGTCCTGTGTGTGGTCCAAAACTGTCATTATGTTGTGCACTCCTTAGTATTTGGGGTATTATTCAACTTTTCTTAATGGGAATTTTCTTCTACGTTGAAGCAGCACCACTTTTAGATGATATTAAGCTGAATGAAACACTGGCCAAACAGGCTTCAGATGATATACTAGCAAAAGTAGTTAAAGATAATTATGCACAAGCAGCATACAATTGTTGGATAGCAGCATTTCTCTATGTTGCAACACTCGTGTTCTGGTAAGAAATAGAGTTTAAAACATTGCTAATTATAGTATTGCTCAACAGTGAAAAAATAGCTTAACCAATTTATTTCATCAGTTAAATTCTCGTCTTTACTTTAGTGCTAGTCAATATATGTGTAATAGAAATAAAATGGGCTCTAATGATAATTTGAATAATTATGGATCTTCTCCACCGTTGCAACATGATCAAGATGAATAATGAGAAGAAATTCGATTTAGACTGATGACCAAACATTTATGTCATCATAATCATAAAGAAAATAGAGTATTTTTAATAAAAACAAAACATTCATTCCGTTATTTGTATAAAACGTACTGCTGCAAAACTAAATATTCCTCAACATAAGATTTGTTTTAAATTCCCTTATGATGTCATTATGTTGTGGTCTATCATTTTGTTTGTCAAACAAAAAGCGTTCTTAAATGTTCTTAGTCAGCGTTCTTCCTCTTGTCAGTTTACTATCGTTTCACATCTAAGTAAGAGTGGATGCTCATGTTTGATGAAACATCCTCTAAAAACATCAGTATTTAGAAAAAAATAAGCTAAATTTTTATTGTAGTATTTTGTCGAGATTTCAGATATTCTTGATGTAAGACAACAGTAAACCTTACTTTATTTGATTATAAAAATGACAATGCATTTAATCATTGGTATTTATTTTATTATTTTCTCTCATTTTGCAATATGATTTCGTGCGAATCTCCAACTTCTTATTTTAACTAATTTATTTTTGTCTGTATTTTTGATCTGTAAAAAGTATCTGTTGTTCTCTGTCTATACGTTTTTATGTTGTTTCGTTGTATTTGTTCTATTTTTTTTTTTTTTTTTGTTAAATAAAAGAAGATAGCTGCAGAACAAATATTAACAATAAACGGTTGTTTTGATCGTTGATAGCGATGCTTAGTCTAATATTTATCATTCTCTAATATAATCGATACTAAGAAGGGACTGCTAAGTCTTTAGCCTGCATCTATCAAACAGTTACCGTTCGCATTATGACAGAATTATCCGATTTAACCGATTATTCGACTATTTATGGTATGATAAAATAGAAATGAATAACTTGTTTTTGTTCTTTAATTAAATATTTCTTATTTATTCATTCAATGTTAAACTTTTAACTTTGATTTTAGGTGATCGTCATTGGGATTCACGACAGAAAATTAAATCTATTTAACAATTTAAATGTTGAAAAACACTAAACAGAACTGACAGCTATATCGTACAAAGTGTGAGTTCAACAATTTTTTCTTGAAAAATCACATATTTAATTTAAAAAATGCATAACAAAGCTGAGCTTTAGTATTTTTCTAAAAGACAATCATTTTGAATGTTGAGAAATACTGTTTATAGGAGAGGTTTTTTTTATGAGAACAATTTTTGAAGTTCGTCTCCTAGACCTTTCATTAAATTATTCTCTACAAAAATATCTCGTTCTAACCGCTCGAGAGAGTTATACAACATCATCTTTGGTGTTTTATAACTAGCTTCGCTAGTAAAAAGAACTCATCGTACACTTCGTGTCGATGTTAAAAATATTTACGCATAGTATAGCTAGTAACATATGAATGATCACTTGTAAAGACTATTTAAATATATACGTAAGTGTACGGCCTTCATACCAATGTATCATCATAACTCGTAATTTCCTTTTGCACAATTTAGTGCAATAGGAAAATACGTAGCTGGAGAAGTGCAACGTATGAAAGGTTGGCAGATCGAATCTAGAAAAACTTCAAAAATTGTTCTAATCATTTCGAATGTTATGCGCGATTTTATACCGTATAAAAAGTCCAAATTATTGAATTTGTTATTGTTTAGCATTATGTTGATGTTTTATTGATGTTTTGCTTAAGCAGACTTAGACATGAGATCGCAACAGAAAATTGAACTAATAGTACTACGAGTTGCGTTGACCATCGCCTCGTTAGCCTCCATTGTTCAGACAGATAGTTGTAATTTTTACGTTATCGTTTAATAATTGCACGCTACCGTAAGAAAACATCGTAGATCCAATCAAAGTAATATGGAATATCGTGCTAAGTTTTTAGTTATGAAAAGTTCTGACTACTATTCATCGTGAGTCAGCTTATCCTAGTCAGAGTTGATAACGGAGATTTCTGATTGTAAATTCGTTGCAAAGTAGGCGACAAACGTATTTGAACTTCTCAATCTATCGAACCACGATTGCTAGTGACTTCAAATTTTGTGTGAATTATCATCCATCAAGTAATTTCACTTTGTTTGTGGAGAAAAATTTAGTTTTACTGTCTATATCCCAACTAACACGTCATTTTCTAGTTCAGATAAAAAACAGAACTTTTAGAGCTGAGCGCATTCCGTCAGATATGAAGGTAAGCTGGAGTTTAAACCAAACTCATAGTACATGATTTAAAAGAGAAATCAACGCTCTATTTTCGCCCTATGAAAAGAAGAAACATTCAAGTGTCTGTCAGATTATAAAAACAGGAGAAAACCACGATAAATCCTAAAAGAAAAGAATTTTTTGAGGGCTTTTCAAATTTAGTCAAATTCACAATCGAGATGAGGAATAAAGTAGACCAAAAATATACAATTCGATAGAGAAATGAAAACTCTATCTGGTCATATTAAAAGAAAACTTTAATAAAGTTTATGAGAAATACAGTTAACTGACGAAAACTGTTAAAAATAACGTAATCAAACTGTATATCAGTGTCGCACTTTAATTAATACAAAATTAAGTAAGAACAAATGTCATAAGAAATAATTACTGAGTAAATTAATTCCAGTATCTCGCTGAGATTTTTTTTGTAGATGCAGCATTGGATTCTACTAATACGGCATTGGCGTGCAACACAATAATATCGATACGACACCGTTTTTGGAATAAAATATCGACATTATTTTGCATCAATTTGAACACCGATCTTTGACGATGCCAGTGACGCATGGCATGTGCATCACTGATGCCAGCCATGTCTTTTTTTCGATGCTATATTGAATTTTGTTTTGTAGGGTTATTCTTAAAAGAAGAAGTTTAACATTCATGTCGTACAATGATGTTCACATTTTGGTAAATAGATAAACCTCTTCATCTTCTTTACATCGTAAATTATTAGTATTTTATCAAAATGAACTGTAATCCATATATTTATCCGACGAACTATTCATTAATCAAAGAAGTTTAAACTTGATGGATGATAATTCATACAAAATTTGAAGTCACTAGCAATCGTGGTTCGAAAGATTCAAAGATCCACAACTTCATCTGAACTTTCTGCAGATTTTCGTTTATAAAATGAAATAATTATATTCAACAATATTAGTTGGTCTCATGATCTGAATCATTTTCATGTACAAATATTCAACGTCCCTTCCGAAAAAGATCTACTAACAAATATTGATTATAAAATGTAAAACACAATGTTTTCAAGGTGAACAATTTTATTCATGTACAACAACAAATTAAGATGATTTGTTTGTAATTTATTCAACAAAATAATGTCTATTTATTATTGATATAATTTGCTTTTTCTTATGTTTATATACGCATATGACGGTGAAACATTGTACTTGTAAAAATAAACGAGATTATTCAATAAATAATCTCGAACATTTGATTGTTTATTATAGAAACATAAATTTATTTAATTATAACGTTTTAAATTTATATATCATGATATTAAAGAAATCTACCGACTTTCATCATCAAAATATTATTAAATTATAATCGTTAATGCATAGTTGTTCGAGCCAAATATTATTGTTTAACAGAAAAGAACTTTCAATTGAAGAAGAAAAAAATTGATGATATGAAAAATGTATGAATAGTGACTGTATATGACAATATTTAGTTAAAGAAAAAAAATTAGAATTTATACAACTATACTAGTTGTAGAACGGAGGAGTTGTCCGATGGTGTTTTAAGTTTCAATTTTTACTAATGTATTTTGCCATTCATGTTCTTTTTAATAAAAAGTAAAGACAAATATAGTCTATGTTCAACGATGATTAACTCAAAAGAATCCTAATTTACTATCACAAAAGTGAATATTGTATCAACTATAACTGTTCTCTATTTATCTATTTACTTTCTGTTATAGACTATGAGTTATAATGTGACTGTAATTACAAAATATGGTTTAGGACTCTTATTTATTTTGATTTTTATCCAGTTATTCATTTATTATACTGTTTTACTGCTTTGTTTGACATCAATTTTTATTGGTAAGTTGATGAACTAAAATTTCTATGGAAGATAGTTGTACAATAAAATTTTTTTGAATAATAGAATATGAATAATTTTAACATAATGTTTGATCTTCTAATTGATTCAAAATGATACGTCTATTTCAGGTTCTGTGTACGGTGTCATATTAGCCATAAATCAATCGAAACAATATCAGCCTGTTAATGATCTAGATAGACAAGGACGTGTAATAAATTCAATTTTAAAAGATTTACAGGTATAAATTCATCTCTTATCTGTTTCAAATTTTTGTTCATTCTTTTTCATTTCTAGAATAAACAAACTGACGAAGAAACTGTTAAAAATTTGCAAAAACCAGTCTCATCCTCTTCATCGTTGAACACTGTAGATCTAGATAAATCAATTGATGAATTATGCGATTTACTAATTAATGATTTAATTCTTAGTTGGTATAAACATGTCTCATATCAACAAACAATATTCACAAAAGCATTCAAGTACTATTAGCTTATTAGTAATTAAATTAGATAATGATTCTTCATTCTGTTTAGACAAGAAATTCATAAAATTGTAAATGAATTAAAAATTCGATGTCGTGTAATTGATTGGGTAGCCGTATTATCGAATGATTTTATTGTATTATTAACGGAACATTTTCAAAAAGTTAAACAAGCAAGGTAAGAGAAGATAAGAATTAAACACACGAGTAGTTCTAGATTAAGAAAAAAAATTTGAGAGTTTTTTATATTAATTAAATATCAGTAAATCTTTATAAATGATCGTATTTTTGAAGAAAGACTTTATACGTTGGATACAACTTGAATATTCAATCTGAATATTTTTTGTCGAAGAATGATTTAAAACGAGTTTGAACACAAACGTAGAATGAGAAAATAGATTTTTTTTGCGTATTACTAAAGTGGTCATAATAATTACAGAAATGAGTTTTGAAGATTTTCGGGCGAGGTATCGTATTGTATCCGAAAAAAAAATTATATTCTTCAGCAATTTTTAAAGTTTTTTATTCCATTTACAACAAATTTAGTTTTATTTTTTATATTCTATTGTTTTACATAGATGTTCATCGATGTTTACACAGTGGCTTTTGAATGAGAAACTTAAAAAATAACTATATAGTCAACAACATATGAAAGAAAATATAGTGTTTATATCAAAAAAGTACAATTTTTACAACTTTTTGACATATGAGTTAAAGAAAGTTCAATCAACATACCGTTTTGATAGTAATATAACTGACGTTTTATTTTTTTTAAAATCTTAAAAGCAAGGAGGTCTTCTAATATGTCAATCCCCTCATAATATACTATTTTGTTCCTTTTACTCGATTCTAATGGAGTCGTTTGTATGCATAGAATAAGAATGCCGAGATAAACGTCAGCGACAATAAGTCTAGTCAGTGTATTAAGTATATCCCTTAAATACACCGAGTACAACTTGATGTATTTTTACTACCTAAGTGCCACTCCGTATCTGAATCGTAAGCGATGTTATTATACAAATTTCTGGATAAAAAGGTGGTTTTCTCCTTTTTTTTAGAGTTCGATGTTGAGACCAAAAAAGTCTGTTCTTATTCCTGTCCAGTATGAGTATCTCGTTCTAACGGAGCGAAAAATTACATAAACATTTGTGCTTTTCGCTATTTCTTTGCATGAATTGAATATACGTAGGGCATTCTAAAAGTTCTCGGACTGATTTTATTTTTAAAAAGTTACAGACTTGTAACTGTGTTGGACTTGTTGCCTGTTTATAGGCCATACAGTCCTCTATCCATAGACATTACGAGGTTTGATCGATCAAACATTTTTTGCTAGAATAATATTATCCTTAGATCACATTGGAACAAGTGATACAGATTAAATAACACTGAGTATTTTGTTCATAATTTTTTTTTCATTTCCAAGAACCAATCTTTTTTCTGCAAAAGATACGTTTTGAAAGTTTCTACAAAAAACATATTAAGCGTTTTACTAAGAAATCTACGAGTGGAGCGTTATACGAATAGTAGTGAGGAGATCTAAAATCGGTAAAACTGTCACGCACTTTTTGGAGTATTCAGGTTTTCTTTTAAATCACCTGAGTAGATATCAAGATTAGGGATGTTCTGTTCTCATAGAGAACCGGAACCGCGGTTATCTTATTTCCAGTTTTTCATCGGGAACCGGAAATCG
Source organism: Didymodactylos carnosus (assembly GCA_905250885.1). Taxonomy (NCBI): domain Eukaryota; kingdom Metazoa; phylum Rotifera; class Eurotatoria; order Philodinida; family Philodinidae; genus Didymodactylos; species Didymodactylos carnosus. The sequence goes on along the minus strand of CAJNOQ010001134.1, from coordinate 5,903 downwards.
CGATTTCTTAGACGGTTCCTTTTTTTCGGAACGAAGACTTTTTGACTTACCTTTCTTTTAACAAAATGAAAAACTATTGACTAAGCTACAAAACGATGTATTTACCTGTCATCATTTAAAAGAATTCTTTCGTTTATTATAAAATGAATTCTATTCGTTGAATTGCTACTGCTTGAAAAATTACTTTCCGGTTCTCAGCTGCGAACCGAGAACCGCGGTTTCTTTCATTTCAGTTTTAACTCGAGAACCGAACATCCCTAATCAAGATACCCTTTGGAGCAAAACGCTCAATATGTTTTTTAAAGAGAATTTCAAAATATATCTTTTGCAAAAAAAGATTAATTCTTGGCATCACAAAGCTTTTGGTTTTTTTAAAAATAATTCAGTCCAGGCACTTTTTGAATGCCTTACATAAGTAATGTAATTTTGCTAAACTATTATTATTTTCATACAAGATGCCTTTTTTCGTCAGACTAATGGAAGTTATATATCTGCCTCCACAAATGCTTCCTTTCAGACATCTTTAGTGAAAGGTTCTCTTCTGAAACACTTTTCATGGATAGATGTTTCCATCAAAAATTATAATAACCTTTAGCCACTGTTAATTTTTACTTAAAACCATTTGTTTCGTCTACATTTGCTCAAAGTCAAACAATTCGATTTAAACATATGAAAAATAAATTGAATGTAGTAGATTAAGACATGTTACGATTTGAATATTAGTTTACATTCTATACTTTTTAAATCTTTACTCTTTCATTTTTAGTCTGAATCCGAACATTGTATTTCAATTACATTCATTTTTGGTTACTGAAGAAAGTGAAAATGAATGTTTACGGTCCCTGTGTGAATCTGTCTTACTGTTATTATTACCCAATTACTATGCTTTAACATCAGCATCAAGACATTTATTACGTGAAGTACTCGTATTTAACGGTATGTATTATTTACTATCATAATCATAAATGAATTTATGTTTTTTCTTGCTCTCTTATTTAGTTGTTCGACCAACATTTGATAAATTGTGTGAACCAGATTATTTGAATGAACAATTGTTATCTTTTTTACAAAAATCAGATGAATACAAAGATCAAAAAGAGAGAAAATTTAATTTAGCATCAAATTATGAAAATTTTATGAAACTAATTCAAACATGCGATCAATTAGACAAATTGGAAGAATTATGGTAAAATAAAACTATTCAATTATCTATTATTCTCTCTTTTTCTTTTCTCTTTGCTTTTTAGGGAGAGTATTGTTACAGAAATAATGCAAGCAACAGCCATAAAAAATTTACTGAAAGAAGGCGTCATATCGAAAGGTAAGAATAATTTGATTGTAATAGTTAAAAACTAAAATTTTGAGATATCGTTGTTTATAGATAGTCCCCAGAAACATGGTACAAAAGTAAGAATTATAATTGTGTATTTATTGTACTTTAATTAATTATGGCTATTCTATTCATTTAGGGTGAATTGCTAATGTCTCGTGATTTAACAAAATACTTAAATCAATTAAGAATAGCTAAGAGTGTCTGTGAGAGGAGAATAACAGCAAATGGTGGAAGAAGCTATCTGTTATTGGATTCGACAACAAGTGAAAATGTTTCAAATAGAAAAGTAAGTTGGAACTGTTTCATAATACGTCTCTAATAAATAAATGAACGTTTTTAGGTACTATCGTTAAATATAATTCTTAGTTGTCAAACTGGACGATTTCATTTTCAACAATTTCTAGAAACACTTGGAACACACGCTTTAATAAAGTAAGATTTCATCATCCATTATTTGTACACACACACACATTTGTTTCATTGTTTTTCTGTAGATTTTGGTATGATGTATGGAAATTACGATCAGGTGGGTATTGTTTTTTTCTTTTTCTTCTATTTGATAATATCAAATATACATTAGGTTCTAACTCATGGTGACGATTTTGACCTTCTCACATAATATTGCTCATAAATTTCTGGCCACAGAGCTAACATTCAAATATTTATTTTTTTTTGTTTTCGTTTAATTCTACCACTGACAGTGTCTGTTTTAGCTATGATTTCTGAACGTCATCGTGTTGCATCCAATATTTATAAAACATATATTCTTCAATTTGGTAGCGCTGTTCGAGATGAAATTGATAATGCAACTGTTAATGAAATGAAAATATATTTAATTGGAGAAAAAGTATATCATAGCAAAAAAAAGAGAAAATATTCTTTCAATTTGACTAGTTTTTGTTTTAGGTTGAACCTGATGCATTTTATTTGGCTCAAACAATTATCTACAATGTTTTACAAAAAGATTATTACGGCTCATTTATAGTATCAGAATATTATTCAAAATTTTGTAAATTATTTGACAGTAATGATATCAAGGATTGTAAGCAATTCAATGAAATATATTTAGTAAAAAAATTTCAAATTATTATTCATTCTTATTTAGTTGATCTTAACGATCCATCATTAATAAACAATACTGTAAATATAAGTCCAAATGACCTATCATCAACTCTGTCAAGTCCCAATTCAGAAACTATGGTTCAATCGACTACTCCCGATGTGGATTCACCGATTATTAATGCAGAAAGTGTTCCAAAACGTTTACAAGATCTTCGTGTACATTTGGCCACAAAAGTATATGCATGCGAAGCGGCAAAAGAGGTTGCAACATTTGATACAAAAGTATGTCTTATTTTATATTTTATTATTTTTTTTCCTATTTTCTTTTCTTTTTTTTTTACATTTTTGATATTTAGACAGTGAAAAAATTAGAACAAGATATTCATGGTATTCAAATGAGAATTAGTACATTAGAATCATTAATAGAAAATGTTGATTTATGGTGGGATCATTTGGGACATTGGAAAGCAAAAGTACTATCAGATGTGGTATGTATAAAGAATTTTTCGAATCAAATGTTATTCAATGTACTAAATTTTAACTCTTATTTATCGATGTTAAGATTGAAAATGGTTCATCTTGCTTAGCTGTCTTAATTCGTACAGATGTTCAATGGTCAAGTGGATGGGTTGTTACTAGAACAATCCATGCTTGGCAAGAGTTCTATCTACGATTAAAACAGGTATGTATATATGTGTACCGTTAATTAAAACGTTTTCTAATATACAATTGATTTTATATGGCTAGCTTAAATCAAGTTTACCAACAATAGATTTATTTCGTACACGTACACGAAAATTTTCAATTATTAACGATTCAATTACTTATAAAAAGCTTACTGAACAATTACAAGATTTTCTACAAGTAAGTAAAATCTAATTTATTGTTCCTTTTTCTTCTTCTCAAAACATCAATCTCGATCGAATATTATCTTTATTGTATTATAACTCGTATTCCGGCATTTGCAAACAAATTCTCCTATTTTTTATTATCTACTTTAGGAAATATTGAAAGATGAACATATGTCATCCTATGAATTGGTTTATCAATTTCTTAATCCATCAATAGTTGATAATGATCAACAAGCTTACAATAATTCATTGAAAGGAGGAGTATTATCGTAAGAAAATAAAAATCATTAAATTAAAAATTAATCTATTTATTTAATTTATATATGTTCTCGGCCATTATAGACAAATATTTCGAAATAAAACGCATGTCGATACGGATGATCAAGATTATTCAGAAATCGATAGGTTTGATAGTAGCAGTTGTTGTTTTTTTTGTACCTATAGTAAATATCTAAGCATTATTTCTATTTAGTGTTCGATTTTTGGAAGGTCGTGCCGATTCAATAGCTAAACCACTATATCAATTAATTAATGAGATATTTGAAGTTAAAGGAATGTTAAAATTAGTTCGAATCACATTGGTACAATTTATTCGAAGTACATTTGGTAGTACAATAAACAGGTAACGAATATTTTCTAGATGACGTACAATCTTACTCTTATTTAACTGTTTTTCTGATGTTTTTTTTCTTTTAAAGACAAACTCGTCGTTTAATATTTGGTTTATTTCAAGAAAATCGTCTAGTTAGTTATGTAACAATGTTGCGTGATACATTTTGGCCAAATGGGTCAACATTGAGTATTATTACAAAAGAAACTCGAACAGATGATGAAAAATTAGAGAGAAGACATCAGGCAAAACGAAAATTGTTAACATCTATACCCGGTATAAAGCTTTATTTTAATCACACGATGTATCTTTTCTGTACTAAAGATTATTAAAGAGAATGAAAGTTAAAATGACAGTAACAGTGTCGATGCTTTGGAATGATAAACTCATGAAGAGATCACTAAATTTTAGTGTACAATTAACGAGTTTAACTTTCATATCGTTACTTTAGTATTATTAAGGTTTTGATGTATTTTGTTCTCTATTTTAGAGACATTTTCATTATTAATCGGTTATGAAAATACTCGTGGTGGTGTTGAACGTTTATTTGAATTATTTCAAGATGGTAGATTAAATAAACATTTTTTTTACGTATGTATTTCATATTTAATGTTGAAAATATACAGTTTCTAACAATATTCCTCTTATAGAATATTCTTTTAATGATAATTGGTGAATTATTTCCAGAAATTCGTTTAAAAGAACGTTTACAAAACGATGACTAGTGAATGGTCAGTTACTGTGATATTAAGATGCATTAATGCTTTTCAAGTGCAATATATATATTTTTTTGTGAGTTTGTACAAATTTTTACGTTTTTCTAATATTTTATTATTTTTTCTGAAAATAATATATTCCGAATGAAATATAAACATACGTCTGTTCTCAGATACACGTCGTATTCTTGGCTGCTTTAATGTATTCTATGGTGTCTCTTGTCTACCAAAATCGAGTAATATTGTATAGAAGTGTTGATATCAAGAAACGTCACGTTGAAAAGTGTCAAGAATTGGTCGTTCAGATGTTGATTCATGATAAAAATTTGATAAGAAAAAGAAACTTGTGATATGTTGAATGTCAACGTGTATCTGGATAATGAATATTCAAAAATATTTGAAAATTAATCTTTTGATTATCTTCATTCTTTCAATAAATTAAAATCATTATTTTCACTTGATCGAAAAGCTAATTGTGGAAGAATCAAAAAACGCATTATATTAAAAAGTTATTGTTAAAATCTAACTCGCAATAAACTTAAACGTGATCCTAGCGTATTGTGCACAGTCAAATCTCACGTTGAGGCAAAATGATTAGCAAAATCCTAATACAACGTTTGTCAATGCCATCGATCAAATTTGAAAAATCCTACAAAGTATTTGTTCAAATGTGGTGAGTACAGAAAATAGCCTTTATGTCCTTCTGAAATTTAGATAATCGAACCAGATAACGATGTACAATCAGTGACAGTTATGTCATGAAATTTATATAAACATGAACAAGGGAACGTAATGCAACAATACGCTTATTATCGCCAATTCGAAAATCGATATCCAAATACGTCAAAGATGGATTATCGTCTTTCTAAATTAAGTCATCGTTAGTGTAAGATCAATCAAGCACTTAGTTTATTACGAACGTCGACAGACAGGCCAGAAATGTTTTCAGCGAGCGATTTACAAAACTGAATATACATAAAATCAGTAACTCCTAGCATTCATGCTTTTTAAGTTTTGAACGGAAACTGAGTAATAGATAATAAGGACATGATTGTGTAATCGATTTTTGACAGATGATTGTGTCAAAAAGGCATTATTCTCTGTGCATAAGTGTCGTTTGAAAGGAAAGGAAAAATCAGACGTTTAAAAGTATTTTTTTACCTAGAATTCGTTTAACCCTTTGGCTCCCGGCGACACATAAATGCGTCTAGTTGCAATTATTGCATGATCATAATAGCTAGAATAAATTTGAAAAAAGATTTGAATAGCTGAAAGAATTTCCGATCTCAGGTGGTGTATACAAAGGCTCCATCAAAACTCCTGAAATCAGG
>CAJNOQ010001133.1:0-35447 GCA_905250885.1 Didymodactylos carnosus | reverse complement strand
ATTGCTAGTAGAAAGACACAGATGAAAAATGAAGTTGAATATTAAACGCTCAACATCTCGTATGGAAAAGTCGAGGTGTTAATCCGTCGTTGACAAGTCTGGAGTAGTAGAGGGAGGAATTTGCCCTTGAAGTGAAGAATAACAAGAGAGACAATAAAAATTGAAAAGTTCAGCTTTATCCGCATCTGTGGAAACAGATTTGGAGCCTACAAACAAAGACTGGGGTAAAGCGGAGTGAGAAGAGGATAGTTTCTCGATAGAGTTCCAAAACTTGCGAGGAAATAAAAAAGAGAGAGATCGGAAGTAAGATTTTCCACGACGATAGAGAGAAAGAACAAGATTTCTTGCTTTACGGAACTCAGCAAGGTTAGGAGAAGTATAACGGCATTTAAGTTTTCGAAAACGCTGGTTACGGGTAGAGATAAGATGTGCAAGCTTTGGAGAAAGCGAGAGAAGAGTAGCCGTATAAAGGCCATAAGAGAGAGAAAACGGTGTAGTTCAGGCCACTGGGCTTTTTTAAAGTCATAACGGTAAGTAGAAGGAAAAGAGGTTGAACAGATACATCAAAAGTAGCAGATAAACAAAAATGAGGAGAATAGCCAATAGGGGGAAAAGACGAGAAAGAAACATTGTTTCAGAAAGAAGGATAAAAGTGACAGAAAAATCAACAAGAGAACACAGAAAAGAACTAGAGAGACTTTGAACATTGTACATTTCAGAAGACACATGGAAGTTAAGATTAAGATCAGCACACAACAGGAGGTTAGAAGAGATAGAGGAATAGTTAGAAACAAAAGTGTGAAGTTTATAATCAGGTGTATCTCAATAAAGTTTCTCTTTCTATTGTGTCGTCTGTTCGCTGTCTTATAGTTCTTGTTTCGATCTTAGGTGGAGTGAACATGCCACAGACATGTCTCTTACTTGCCAGCGCAAGCTAGGTGCACTGAGTTTTGTCTTTAGACTAGCTCCATGAGAGGTTTGGTGTCGAATCTATCTTTCTTCTATTCTTCCTAAACTAAATTATTGTTGTGCCTTATATAGTAGCTTTTTCTCGTTTTTTGTACTTACTCTGTAAATAAATTTGCCTGTCGTGTTATTTCTCGTAATTTTGATTATCGCTTTTCTAACTCATTACTTGTGTCACAACTTACTCTTCCAAACCTCTCACTTCGCCGTAAATATTTTCGACTTGTACACTTTTTCAAAATTTATCATTATCTTAGTCCTCTGTCCATCTTTTACTCTATCCATCGTCCTCATTACTCTTCTTTACATTGTCATCATCCTAAATATGTTCGCATTCTAACCTTTGTCAATGGTTTTTCTTCTCAAACAGTTTTTTTCTTCTTTTTTCTATTCAACTATTACTGACTGGAATAAACTTCCTGAGACAGTTATTTGTTTTCTTTAACGTCTTTCTAAAAGACATTAGCTTAGTATCTCTTACAGTAAAATTCAGTCATGTTCCTAGTCATAATAAACTTGTATTAGTTGTTTTCTCTAACATTATTTTATTTGTGTTTATTTTTCATCATTATTTTTGTCTCTAGTTTCTTTTTCTCTTGTTTATTTCTGTTATTTTCTTTTTCCTGTCTCATTTTTATAGTTTGGCTTGAGCCGTTGATATTACAGGTCGGGAACCTTTGATGACCCTCACTTTTCGTGAATAAACATTATATAACATATAATACTCTGAAATTGTTTGAATTTTGGCATAAAAATCACTCTCTATGTTTATATGAAGGCTATTATCTCTCATTAGTCTGAGAGTGTTTATTTGCGAGCAACCGATATTGATGGCGCCCAAATACAGCGATAATTTTTGTCTACTTAAGAAGTTTGTTAAAAGTGTTGATGCCATATCGCTACAGTTCTGTAACGGATATGTCTTAGGGTTCCGTATGATTCAGTTTTTCTGGATTGAATCATAAGTTTGTCGGAACAGAATAAATTAAGACTGCGATAATTTTTTTTCTAATCGATAAAAGATTAACAAAGAAGTACTAAGTTATTTTCTAAAATATTTTTTTCTAGAATCAGTTCTTGCTACAGGTTTAGGAATCGTATCTAGATCGAACCATTATTTGTCTATTTTGTTGTACGTGTATTTTCCGTTGGATTTTAGAATATTAACTTGTAGGTTTATATCTAGGTTACTAAGAAAGATGAACATCATTCAAATTAGCTTGATGAGACTACAGTTATCAGACAAAATCAACTTTCTTTGAGTTCCGTTCTTTTCTAGTTGAAGTTCGTGAAAGTAAGAAATGTATCCTTGTAATTTTTGTTCGAGTCAAGTTTCCTTAACGATACCATAGAACGGAAGACTCTGACATAATGTCACTGTCTCTTTTCTCTATCACCAAGGTTTTTATTTTCAAGAAGGATTAATTGAATAGATTCAAGCATTAAGTAAGACAAAATTTTTCTTTTTTTAACTCTAATTTTCTCTTGAAATTATTTATAAATTGTGTATAAGGCAGACTGCATGCGAATCAAGTTTTAAAGATTTTAGACTGAAGTAGATTTTGCCACTTAAAGTTAATCCTTTGTTCACATTAACAGCACGACTTAGAGCAGCCCTAAACTACCCATAGTTTGAATTATCACTACATTAAATAGTCATTTGTCTTCGTTAATGTTTTACGATACTGTTTAGCATGATATTTCAAATCACTCGATTGATATCGGTGAAATAGAATAAGATAATAGTTTTATATTACAGATTTGAAACGACTTGCAATAATCTTGGAATTTTTTGAATTCTTCGTTCGCGATATGGACGCATTTCTACTAGCAATCTTTTTCGGTAAGTTTCTAAATCTCCCATCAAACAGAATATTTGGATGCTATTTTTCTTTGTTTGTTCAAGGTAGTTTTTTTCCAGTCTTTTCTACGATCTCAACGCCAGCACCATCTATTTATAATGTATTGTATCATAAATCCATGTTGAACCAATGTCCTGTTTCAAATAATCCAAATACAACGTATTCTAATCAATCATTGACATCATCAGTAATCTCACCAACAACCGTATTAGATGATGTTAAAAATTACATTATCAAACGCAGTAATCAGAATAATCCTTTAACAAATATTCTCCAATTTCCTTGTGTTTTACAGAATTCAACAAATGAAACAAATTATACAAATATTGTTAAGTTAACAGAAAGTAATTATCTAATGAGGGTACCACCAAATTTGGATTGTTATGTTTTATTATTTTTTGCTCAATGGTGTGAGTACAACAAGTCTCTTTTGTTTTATTTATTGCTAGATAATACTGTTTGTTATGTTCTCACAGGTCCCTTCTCGATTAAATTTGCTCCATATTACAATGCCGTTCCACGCATATTTCCGGGCTTAGATTTTATTGCGTATGATGTAACAAAATCGTTAAGGTATACGCTTGCAACACAAATATAAATGTGATAATAAACACTTCGATGTTACAAAAAGGAAATAGACAGTTTTGTACAAATTATAGAAACGATTTATTTTTAACATTTTTTGCTTAACCCTTTCCAGCCGGCTGTTTCGAAAACACAGCAAAAAGTGTTGCCAAATGGCAACATCAGGCTGGAAAGGGTTAATCATAATAAAATAGCCAGAACAAATCTGAAAAGTGATTTTAATAGATGGGAGCGTTAAACTAAGACGTCTTCGAGCTCTCTATGATATTCTTACATTAAACTGCAATTCATTATACGATAGATCAAAAAGGCTTCTTTTTTGTTTCTCGTAACTTTTTCTGACACGTTAGGATCTGTCATATAATGAATGTAGTTTAATGTAAGAATATCATCGAGAGCTCGAAGACGTCTTAGTTTAACGCTTCCATCTATTAAAATCACTTTTCAGATTTGTTCCGGCTATTACGATTAAGCAAAAAACGTTAAAACAAATCGTTTCTATAATTTTGCACAGAACTATAACTTTTCATCGGTTTTTTTATGTTAGCTGACTTCACTATTAGTTTCACTATTAGCTGACTATGATTTTGTGTACTTTTAGGTACATGACATATTTTGGTTCAAACGCTGTACCATCTATATTTTTGTTACGAAAAAATAGATTATTAGCTCGATTAAATAGCACAAAAGATATTCAAACCCTGATTTCACTAATTGAATCAACATTGCGTAAGTCAATAAAATGACGTGAAGCCGAGATAAATCAAATAAAGACTAAGAGCAGTCTAACTTTTCATCATTGTGATTTATCTCGAACTATGAAAACTGTATAACTGTTACACTACTTTGAAAAAGGAGAGTTGGTCATCTAATCATCCATGATGTTTTCTCAAGGGGGAAAGCACGAAATCCTGAAATTCTAAGGAATCTAGTAGAATCCGGAATTCTACACTTCAAACAGAACAAAAGCGTTCTATATTCTGGGAAACTTTTTCCCAAAACAAAATGTTCTGTTTTGGGGAAAAGTTCTGTTTTGGGGAAAAGTTCCAGAGAATCCAAGGGAATCTTATGGATTCCAAGAGAATCCTATAGAATCATAGGGAATCCTTGGAATCCAGGAGATTTCAGGATTCTAGGATTGCGTGCTTTCCCCCTGGTGTTTTCTACACGTAAAATTTCATATCCATAGCGTATGATGATGTACTATAGCTTTTAGCTATCCGAGGAAGTCTCTTGGGACAAAAGATAAGATTGATTTTTTCGTTTGTTGTAGATGTGAAAGCAACTGAAAATATTACAATCGATGATCGTGATTGGATAGGTCCAGTTAATACTGTATACAAACCAGCATTTAACTATGCCTTATTAATGTCGTGGTTATTTGTCGCACTGTTTTGTTATTATCATTTGGACAAGCATAATTTGATTTCGTTGATTAAACTTAAAATAAGGATGTTTATAACATATTTAGACCAGTATAAACGGGCAGTGAGAGAAAAACAGTCTTGATACTTACTCATTTTTCTTTTTGTTTTCACCTGTACAAAATTTTGTGTGTGATTGCGTTTGTTATTTATTATTTTCGTAAAACAATAGAGATACACACTTTTCTTATGTTTGTTTTCGATCTGACTATCTTCAATAGTTTTTGCATAATTTTTGAAACTATGCATTTTGAGTCATTTTATTACATATCAATCAATCAGTCAATCATTAGAGATTGAGAATATGATTCCGTTTGTTACCTTCCTTTCTTTACCAATAATGAAACTGTTAACAGTATATTCTGTCAGCAATGTGTATTATTCTCTCTAATTGTTTTTTAATCCATATCTCTTCATCTATACCAATGATGACGCCTACTACCATCGTCCAAAATATTCAACAACAACTAAACTTCAGTTAAAACTGATTTTTGTGTTTTTCCATAGTTTAAGTTTTATAATACTATAATGACTTTATTTCTACATATATTCTGAAAAAATAAAGCTTAAATGGTAGTTAGTCTAAGATTTCAAGGTTTAGGCTTTTTTTATAGTTAAAAAACGGTTGTTACAAACAAATGTATTTTGTTTAAGCAAAGTCGAGTTTTGAAAATGAAAACGATGTATTTTAGTGTTAGAAAAGAGACAATTCTAGTCTATAGGAAAAATTGTTTTTACTATTGCTGTGCATGCCTTGTTTGTATAAATTGGTTTATTTTATACTACTTTTTCAACAGTTTCGTTCTTTTAAGAGCGTCTACTATTTGACATCTCATTATCATTAATTTCAAAATTGCTCAAAATCCAATTCAAACACTTAAAAATTGAACATAATAAGATAAGTAGATTGAATACGTAGAACCGTGCAAAAACTTGAAAATCATGTTTTTCTCAAGACTACAAAAATCTTGAATACCTGAAGGATAAGAAAATATTCTAGCTCTGTCAAAGTACAAATCAACTATAACAAAATATTTTCTTCACATTTCCAACCAGTATTCAGGTGAATTTTGAGCGAAGAATAGGAATATTTTCTTTTCATAGACTCATAGTTGAAAATATGATACTTCAAAAAGCATACTCACTTCGTTTCCTCACTATTTTAAAATCTTTTGAACAACATCTTAGCGCAAATACTCTTGTTTTCGTGTTTTCTTTAATTATTTCTGTACTGTTTGTTGTTAGTAGTAATCAACTCTTTTAAATTTTGTGGTGCAAAAGAATTGTGCCTTTTCTTTATCGTTCTCTATTTTACCTGAAAAAACTCATGACTGTATATATAAAAAAAATAATTTTGAACCTTGATAGAAATTTGCACCTTAGGGAAGAACCTGTATTCAGATGGGAAGGAATAATTCGGTGAAGGCAAGCTCGCAATTGAAATCCTAAAAATAGACGTTGTTTGTGCTTGTGATTGAAACGCACATAAAGGTAGTGATATTACGCAAAAACGTTGTATAATTTAGCTCTCAAACGTTTTCTAGACTTCTAAGGTATATGCCACACTCAAGTTACGAAAAATCAGACTATAACTTAATTCTTTGTTTTTTTAGTGAATAGTACTTTAATAAGGGTGGTCTTGAGCTTGACATATGATTCACTTGTACTTTTTTTGAGGTTGTAATTCGAAATGAGTTCTGTTGTTTTATTTTAACGTAATTTTGGACAGTATTTTTTAAAGTATCTTAAATGTAACCAGTATAGTAGCTCTGTATATAAATTTCAATTGTTTTTTTTAAAAGAATATAAATCCTATTTTATTCAGATTAGATATGTCGAAGAAGGATGCTGTTACTATTACTGATGTTCAGCCTACAACGTATCGTCGATGGGTAATTCCTACTCAATATCTTGTTTTTGGCTCATTAATGGCTATTGGAATATTGAACATGACTAAAGGGTTATTTCGATTTAGTTTTGGATTTGTTGGTGGTCTTGGTTTCGGAATTGTAGCAGGTTTTATGTTTGCTGAAAGTTCTGTCGGACAATATTTAATATATCAACGATCAAAATATTCAAGATCTTAGAAATTATTTTGTTTGTGAAAAGGACTCTGTATTTTTTTAGTTTAGCTATTCACATAAATCAGTTTTTTACAATATATCGACAGTATGCTTAACAAAAAAAAGTAAACAATCATTTGTTTTTACTCAAAGAGATACTTTGTTTAAAGGAATTGTATATGGAATTGTGGTTGAAAAAATGTGAAAGATCTGTGACTCGGACTGTAGATCTCGATCAACAACGATAGATTGAACTTCTACATTAACGCAATCAAGTTATTTGTTTGCACATAAAATTGAAATTGTTTAAAAAGAGAGATACCATTAAGGTTTTTCCCCTTTTTTCACTTTGTTGACAAAAATGATTCTATTGAGTTCAAAAATTTTTACCAGACATAAAATATCGAAAAAGAAAGTTGATGTTTTTATTGCCCATATTTATCTGACATGTTTCAGATGTTTCCGACGAGGTCATCATGCACTTTAATTGGAACCATGAGTATTTTGAATAAAAAATCCATTCATCATCTCTCTTCTTATCAAAAATCTCAGGAAATAAAGAAAGAATCTCAGAAAATAATATTACTCTCCCAAGCACTTGTCACCTCTACTCTGCCTCTCTTTACTCAAGGTGTTAAAAGTTACATTTGTAAACAAAATGAAAACACCTAAACTTTATATTGTAACGCTTCTTGTTTTTTTTGTTTGTTGTTGTTACTTACTCATGTCTCTTAATTGTATCTTCATATTTCTATCCTTTGGCTAGTATTCAGTATTCAACTCTTTTGTTGTTGTTCTCACGATTAGTACGCCCGCATTTTTCTATGAAATGTTTTTTCTTTTAAGTTTACCTTTGTTACCGCCATGTCTAGCGAAATAAGCTGAAATTGAAATTTATAGGTAACAATGAACAGATCCCTTTTTTGATGACACGATGCTTATATCTCCGCAAAAACTCTTTGAAGAGTTTGCGGAATGTTTCAGGATCAAGGAAACACTTTCTTCTAACAAACAATGTTAAAGAAAAACGTGTTGAAGACAATGGAAAGGAGAAAGAGAACTTTACGATATTAAAAACGTGAGATTTTAGCAAAAAATTGAAAGTCATAACTATTCTAAAAAGGTGGTGAAACACTGGAAGGGATTTTCTTCGGTAGTTCAGATTTTTCTCTAATTGGGCTGTAGTCCAAAAAAATTTCAAAAACGAGGGAAAAGTAATTATTTGTGCTAGTTATGATCAAGGATGATATATGTGATTTATGTGTTACAACGCAAGTCCGTAAGTTGGCAAACTATTCTGATAACTACTAAAGGTGTAGAATTCAATTATTTTTAGATAAATTTTTTTAAGTATTTGAATATTCGGAATGGCTACTGACACCCCCCGGGTGGCAGCAAGAAGCTATTGACACCCCCATCAAACTGGCAGCAAGAGCTATTGACAGTCCAAAATGCACTTATACACTGCACAAATGTGTTATTCAAAGTGTTATGTTGAATTAAGTCTGAATTTGACGGTCTATGAGAGGCCGTTTCGGGTGGGTGGGGTGGCTGTGCATGAGAGTGGGTCACTAGAATACTTCCATATTGCCTCGAGATGATGGTCTTTATTGAATAACACATTTGTGCAGTGTATACGCGCATTTTGGACTGTCAATAACTACTTCTTGCTGCCAGTCGTGAAACGGTAAATAGCTCCTTGCTGCCACCCCGGGGGTGTCAATAGACCTACCCATTATTTTTTAACTTGAATCTTTCAGAACGTACTTGTTAAGTTATTATTTTATGAGAGAAACTAAAAAGCTTTTTATAGCTTGTTGTAGTTCGAGTGAACAGATTATTTCCTATATTATATATTGTATTCTGAAGAAAAACGGATGTTTAAAGATCCAACAAATAGTAATCATTTCGAAATAATAAATCAATATATGATTAGAGAGATCAGATAAACTGAATAAATAACACGATAATAGCAACGTTTTTTAACTTCATTCAGATTTAATTTTAAACTATTTTTGACGTTTCGAACTATATAAAGTTTATTTTCAAGGATAAATATATTTATAGTGTACGTAACATCATTTAGTGCAAGTAAGATAGATATAGCTATATATATATGGAGTGATATTATAGTTTAATCTATATTTTATTAGTCAGCTGAAATAAGCAGATAGTCAGAAATCGCAAAGCATTGTTCCTGGCTATCTGAAGAAACGCAACATAGACAAATGGAATAACAACAAAAAATAAAAATCATCATTTAAAAAAAACAGAAGAAAAGTTAAAAAGAAAGGAGAGGAGATAGGAAAAAAAAAGTGGAAGTAGAGGATATGTACAGTAAGTTAGCTGTTAAATCGGTTAGAGTATTTAATAAATTTTATAACAGCAGAATAGATTGCAGAGTATCCATCATGTTCAAACCTATTTTGTAATAGCAGATTTTTAACATAGGGGGGTAGGAGGGATATTATATCGCTCCATATATATGGTGTAGATCCCAGATATACACATAGTACTAAAAGACAAAAGGAAAATCAGGAGAGAATGAGGAATAAAACGAAAGAAGAAAATTCAAATCATTTTATTCCTCATTTTCTCCTGATTTTCCTTTTGTCTTTTAGTACTATGTGTATATCTCTCTATATATATATATACCTTAATTGCACTAAATGAGTTATATTTTTGTTTTCATAGGTTACGTACACCCTGAATTCTTGAAAATGAACTTTATATAGTTCGAAGCGTCAAAAATAGTTTAAAATTAAATCTGAATGAAGTTAAAAAACGTTGCTGTTATCGTGTTATTTATTTTGAAATTATTGTCAATTAAAATCGCATTAATATCCAAAAATTTAAAATAACCGTAAATCGTTACTATTTTTCCAACTTAGAAACTAGCGACTCATGTGCTTGATTAATAGTGTCTACTTAAGCATTTTATGAATGGTTCTCAATCAAACTAATAGGAGATGATTTGGTAGTCAGGTGCCTATTTATACGAATTCATTTAATACGTATCGGCTCTTTCTACCACATTCGAATACCATATGATGTACTATCAAAATTTAAGAAACTATCCATATATTTTGTAATTCTAAGCGAAGGCAGTTTCTGCTAAAAATTAAGCGAATAACTGCATAGTAATGATGCATTCTAATAGCAAGATCCCGTAAGATAAAATCGTGTAAATAAATTAACAGTTGTACAAGGAAGTCATCACATGAGAAAGTTTTTTTAATGAAAACTTAATAAGATAGACTTTGACGGACGGTACGAGATACTAAATGAAAGATCTATCCTAAAAGTTTCACTAGCTTCGGCAGTAAGAACGATTCATGGTAAAATTTTAGATTTCAGCATGAATAATTATCTCATTTTAGATTTAAAAGAAATATTTGAATTTTGTAATTAAAATGGAAGGTAAAAGTCTTGATGAATGGCATGATGCCTCAGCTGACCACTCAAAATTACAGCAACAAATGTCTGTGGATTCAGAGGTATCATCAGCAACACAAGACACGCAAAAACAATCTACCTCGAAAAAGAATTCGGATCCAGCTTCCTCTTCATCTTCAAGCTCTGCTAGTCCCAATAAAACCGACCAAGAGTTAGATGAACAGCATAAACAATCTGGTAGTAAACGTACAATGGAGTTCAGTAGTAAAATAAATATAAATGTCGATCTAAATTGTGGACCAGCGCCGCTGTGTTATGAAGAAAAAGCCATTAAAGAACGAGAACAGTGTGATTATACGATTAAAATAACAAAAGAAATGGCAGACCAAAATACAGCACCAAGAAAGATAAGAATTTATGCAGATGGTACTTTCCAAATCTAAAAACACGCTGAATGATCTATTCTTTTTAATTCTACTATTTTTATATCGTTCTATTTTTAGGCATTTATGATTTATTTCATGCTGGTCATGCTCGTCAATTAATGCAAGCTAAAAATGTATTTCCAAATGTTTATTTGTTAGTTGGTGTTTGTAACGATACATTAACAAATGCAAAAAAAGGAAAAACAGTTATGAATGAAGCAGAGCGATATGAGAGTGTAAGACACTGTCGATATGTCGATGAAATTGTGACCGACGCACCATGGGTAAGCATACTATATTTGTCATTTAAAATGAGGTTATCTACAATGTCTTTCTATTGTCCTTTAGGTATTAGATGATGAGTTTCTAACACAAAACAAAATTGATTTTGTTGCTCATGATGAAATTCCCTATGGAGCAGATGGACACGATGATATTTATCAACATATTAAAGTAAAAGAGAAAAAAAGAAAAACTACTCATAATTCGAGTTTGTTGAATAATATGATCTAACAAAATTTTATTTATAATTTTAGGCACGTGGAATGTTTGTTGTTACTCAACGTACAGACGGTGTTTCAACAAGTGATATTATTTGTCGGTTGGTTCGTGATTACGATATGTATGTCAGACGAAATTTGGCACGTGGTTATACAGCACATGATTTAAATGTCGGATTTTTAAAAGGAAAATCGATTCAATTTCAAAATAAAATGGATACAGTGAAATCAAAGATTCGAACATATGAAGAAGAAAGTAAAACATTTATGGAACGATGGGAAGATAAATCAAAAGAATATATTCATAGTTTTTTATCGTTATTTGAACGAACAAGATTGGCTCTTCAACGTACACGTTCACCAGGAATGTTGACGGGAGGTGATAGACATGAATTAGGAAGTGGAAGTGATGAAGATATCGATGATTATCAAGACGATGGTGGAAACACTGGTGAGACACATATTGAATATAAAAATGTTGATGAAACACATAAAAACAATAATAATGACAAGAAAACAACAGGTGCTAACGTTGATAGCAATGACTAAGATTAATACTTTTAATATTACTACCATTAAATGACAATTTTTTGTCACCAAATAACTATTGCATGGAGTTTAGAAAACATCTCAGTTTTCCATTCTAAAGCTAAACTTCAGTAATAACTTCTTTTTTTCCAGTAATTTTCTCAGTTGATCTATAGTGCTTAGTCTCGAAATTGCGGTAATTTTTACTACAACTCGGACTATTCGAGTTTTTTTAACAGTACGTTCTTATCTTTTGAGTATGAAAACAATTCAAATTGACAGGAAAAAATGCAAACAAAATTTTAAATTCCTATAAGCATGTGTTATGTTTGGACTAGTCCGTTCATCTCTATAAATCAGCGTTTATTTCCTCTGGTTATTACAGTGTCCTTCGCCAGTCTCATCTGTTTATGTTTGTCATTCAGCTCTGTTAACTTTTTGCTTGATACGTTTGCTCTTTTTGCTGTTGTAACGATGCTACTCTTCCACATTTCTTTTTCTAACATGCTGTATTTTAAGCATACACATATTGTGGAAAAACAGATGTTTTAAGTTTTTGTTATTCTGCAGTAGCAATCATTTTATTGAGTTTTACATATATGTCTTGTAAAAATTAGAATATTGAATTCTTTTTTTAGAAATGGTCTTCGATTTCTTTTGTACTGAAGCAATTCATGTCTCTTTCTCGAACATTAACTCTTATATATATATACATAAATATATATAAACTTAGTTTTTACTTTATTCTGAACTATTTACATTTTTTTATTTTTATTTGCGTTTATTTGTGACTAATTTATTTTTGACTGAATTAAAATATTACATGTGTTTAAACATCATAGAATGGAGATGTACGGATGTTGAGTACGGCGGAACTTTGCCTGAGTACATCGCTTTTTAGTGTGCCTCATATGAGTGTATTTTCATTTTGGTGCGTTTTCAATTACACTATTTATTCTCAAACTATTTTCAAACTTTTGAACCGTTTATGTTACCACTGTTTACCATTAGCGGTTAGTAATTTTTTATTTTAATCTCAAAAAGCTTATAAGCATGATTTTGACAACGTAATTTTACTTTTGAAAATAAGTTACTACGCACGTTTAGTAGCAGCAAAACATCTCACAATTGTCAAAACATAATCTGACAGATTCAGTTAGCCCTGCACTAAAAATCATCTGTAATATGTTGTATTGTTCTATTTAGTCGTTAATATTTTTAATTTTTCGATTTGTACATGTATCAGCACGTAACGTTCAATATCATGTTGAACTAAGACAATTGTGCTTGAAATGTTTCAGTTAATCGCCATACAGTCCGTTGTCTTTGCACTAAAATGCAGCGAGACCTTCTGTACCGTGGTTTGGGTTAGATTAGAACTGGGTGCAAAAATCCAAAATTTCTATCGTCCGTTATAGACTTGTGTCTCTGTAGTGAATAAATATTGATCAAGAAAATAAAAAGTGGTTAATGTACTTCGTGTAGTGAGTATCCGTTAGATACTCTATTATTTAAACTGACTAACTAATTCAAAATCTACCAATGACAAGCAAGATTAGTTAAGCGCAAGTGTGCGCTCAGCTTTTGCGCCTAACTTATCCTAACCCTTGGCTTCGTATGGTTATAAAGTAAAACGTCTGTTAATAAACTCTACTCCATTTTTTTTCAAAATCGATTGTCAACCTCGCATGCGACATAGTGCCGATATTCTAGAATTTATTGAAAAACATGGTCTTAATCAGTATTCCACAACTGAAATAGATATCGGAATTGATAGAAAAGGTTACTGTAATGGTTTTCGAAATTTCATGGAAACACTATGGTGCTAAATATTTCTTATGCTATTTCCTCTTACGCTGCATTGTTTTTTCCTGGAGTATTACACTTTTAAGAAGAATAACAAAGTATCAATTATTTGGAACATCTATGGTTACTAAACAGACGTAATTAATATTAAAAAAACTAGATTTTTTACCGACGGTTTAAAAATAATCTTAACTATGGACAAACTACTACCAATCTTAGCAGAATCTTTGTTTTTCCTTGGCTACTGCAATGCCGCACATTGGAATAATAACAACTGTATATATGAAATACTAGATGAACGAATAAAAAAGAAGGATGCATTTGACATTGTGCAGAGTATCCGAATCAGTTATTGCAGAAATAACCAACAGGGTATTTTACGAATGATGTTCTTCTAAGTGTTCGTTTCTTATCTCGCGTTAACAGATCGCTATATGGCATATTGTCAAAAAGTTCATCGACGTAGTAAATGATCTACTCTGCGTTTAGGCTAACAAGAGATCATGTACAAGGCACGTATTGTCGTGAGCATTTCAAAATTAGTTTAACATACGTTTATAAATTCGAGCGCACGAATAAAAAATGACGGGTGGACAATGACTTCTACTATCTGCAATGACAGTTTTCTAAAACTAGCGCATTTTATGTCATGTGCGTAATGATGTAGAATCAGCTATACTTCATCACAGGTTGATTGCAGTAAGTGTGTTGGAAGAAATGGAATGTCTAACATCATACGAACTATTTTAGGGAACGTATTGTTAAAGAAAAACCAACCAGAAATGACTCTTGGTAATAATAACTGTTGTTGCAAACCAGAAGAAGGAAGAAAGGATACCTCGCCTTTTGAGTTACCGTTGCCGGTGTAGGGCACTACTGAATGGCCGTTTCAATAGCTTGATATCTTTCCTGTAGTTGGCAAGCTTCTGTTATGGTCATCCATATCGTTACTGATCATCAACCGCAGCTCTGAAGAGAAGGCTAGCTTGACGCAGAGTTCTTGCGTTACTTGGGCTTTCCCCCCCCTCACTAACCACGTACTAGCTTTCCGGAAAGCTACGCGAACAAGCCCATTGTGGTCACAACATAGTGAGTATGCTGTTGGACAGGTGATCCGAGACACTAACAATGGAACGGTTTGTACGGTCAAGCCGCTTTCAAGTTCGGAGCATGTGTATTAGATAGACCCCGGTGAGGTATAAAAAATCCTAAAAGACTATGTGCTGATGAGCCGTCCCTCCAGAGTTACAGTCATTATACTGGAATTTTAGCCTATTGCATGGTATCTACCAAAAACACTAATCACGATATTTCGACCTGAAATTTTGCTCACAAGTAGGCCTACTTGTAACTAGAATGTTCTGCAAATTTCAGTTCAAAAGAATGTTCCCTTCATAAGATATTGAATTTCCCAAAAACCTGACATTCTCCAATCTTTTCGTAGAATGTGGGTGATTTTGGAAATTCAATATCTCAAGAAGGGAACATTCTTTTGAACTGAAATTTGCAGAACATTCTAGTTACAAGTAGGCCTACTTGTGAGCAAAATTTCAGGTCGAAATATCGTGATTAGTGTTTTTGGTAGATACCATGCAATAGGCTAAAATTCCAGTATAATGACTGTAACTCTGGAGGGACGGCTCATCAGCACATAGTCTTTTAGGATTTTTTATACCTTACCGGGGTTTATCTAATACACATGCTCCGAACTTGAAAGCGGCTTGACCGTACAAACCGTTCCATTGTAAGATATAAGTAACTTGTCCATGGTTATACATGACCTGGCGGCGTCGAGGATCGAACACAGTACGTTTGAAATACGTGACGAACAGCATAAGCCATGCCGTCTTGACGACGCTGAATCCGAAAGCGTTTGGGTCAAATCAAGAAGCATCACAAAAGTTGAAATATTTACAAGAGGTCGCAAATCAGCTGCTCAATGTGAGGGATATAGTCATAGAATTGAACGTTATCAAAAAGAATCAGTTTCGCGGAATTGTCGAGAATGTGGTTGTCCATTTGCATTCGAACATTTGCATTTTTGGATATTGTTAAAGAGCAAGAGTCATAGAGGTGTAAAGGGTTAATTCATTACATCCTGGGATCATCGGAAAGAAATGGCATTTGTATAGTCCTTAGACAAACGCCTATGACTGCCAGTTGGCTCGGCCAAGAGCGGCGGAATGGCATTTTTTTGTCTTTTGCTACCTCTGTTTGCCGAATCACGCAATACTTTAGGTTGAAAAAGTAATGTGAGTCTACTAGTGCTCTCAGCTCTGAAAATTGCAGCTTGATTGATTGCATTGATCAAAAGTTATAGCGAATAGAGAGATCATGACGAAATGATAAAAAATGGAAATTTTTTTTCAGGCCTTTATGAATTTTCAGTATTATTCTGAAGTGAGACTTTGAATGAAAAAGCTTAGTATAAAAAAGTTGTAGAAAAATTCTTCGGGTTTCCAGAATCTCTATTTACTTTTGTTTGTATGTGTTTAGATCAAAGAAAAAGAGCCAAAATATGCTTCATGACGGAATGACTTTTGTGATGGAATGACATCGATTTTCGTGCTTCCAATTCAGAAGGTTTCGTCATCCTTTTTCCGATAGTTAAAACTCACAATAAACCATAATTTTAATCGGCACATATACTATTAAATTTTCTGCAAAAGATAAACTCAAAGCTTTTTGTTAAAGCTTCTAAAACTGTCTTAGAAAGAGCTCCAAAATAATTTCGTCAAAAAATAGCGAAAAATAGTAAAAAGTTCCTTCTTTTTTTAATATTTTCCTCGATGTTCAAACTTCAAAACAAATAGTGCGTTTGGTCGAGAATTCAATTTTCTATCCAGCAGCATAGTTTTTAGATTTTTAGAACAAGATAAGTAGATCAGGAAATTCAAATTAAAAGCCTCAAAAAATTAAATTAAAATTTTAAAATTTAAAACCAAAGTTTCGTTAATAATAAAGTTGATATCCGTGATCAGCATAAAAAGCTGCGTCTGATGATGTATGTTTAAGGCTGATTCAAGAAAAAACATTTTCCTTCAACTACCTGATTCAAAGGTAGTCGGCCAAGCCGCAGTGAGTTTCTTTTTTTTCCTATATATAACAAGTCCGTGTAGAAAATTAAGAATTTCCTAAATGCAAACATTTTTGAGAAATACAAAGTACTATGGTAACCAATGAAAAATATTCTTTTTGTTTAAAAATAGAAGTACTGTAATTTAATCTGGTTGATTTCTTGGTAATCTTTTTTCTCCCATATAAATCGTCTAATCTTCGTTTTCTTTGAGTATCAGTGGCTTGTTCTGAGAGAAAATCTTCTTCTAATTCTTGATTCTCATTGTCAGTAGAAGATCCATCAAGATTCATATTCAATGCTATTGAAGTATTTTGTAAGCTTGTAACGGCTGTTGTTAAAAAAACTGATTGTTGTGCTCGTGTAGCATCCATAGGAACATGAATAATATCATTTGAACCAGTTTCTAAAAAACAATAGCGATAAATAAAGTGCAATAAAAGGGCTTTCAACTATATAAAACATATATCTTTCAATAAAAGTGTTTCGTAAAGCGTTCGAATTTGAAGTTGCATTTTGTTTAAAGTTTGAAATGAGTTACGCCTACTTACCATAACATATCACACCATTTCCTGTGTATCCCTGTCGACACTGGCATTTATATGATGCCACCATATTCAAACAATCTGCAAACTGGGAACATGGACTAATGTAATAGCCAAAATTCATGTTGATACACTCATTAACATCAATGCATTCAGAATAACTCCATCGATAACCGTGAGGACAGACACATGACCAACTTCCAATAGTGTTGATGCACGATCCAATACCGCAGGAGACACCCTCAAAACACTCATCGACATCTAAAAAATTCAGCATTAGCAGGTATACATCACTATGATGAGACTTAGGAAATGTTTACCTCGACACGTGATACCATCGCCAAAAAATCCACTATTACAGTGACATACCTTGAAAAAAAATTTCATTTTTTGTGACTGATTGCAAAGTACATTGAACAAAAAATCTTACGTAAGAACCGTACGTATTTTTGCACGTTGCATAAACTGAACAATTATTTATTGATTGTAATGCCATACTACCTTCCGGTGTGGGAATATGAAGAATATGATCAGAATTGATACCGTACTGTTGACATTCATCAATATCTAAAGTATATGTGAAGAAAATTTCAGCCTGATATATTTTTCAAGTTCTTTTGATATACCGTAACATAATCCATTTATTTGTTTGAAACCTGTTCCACATCCACATCTCCAAGAACCAGGTATATTAAAACAGGTTGTATTCCATGGACAAGAAAATTCACTCAAACATTCATTGACATCTATATTAAGAACATGATTAAGTGAATCTGTTCTAGGCATTTGAAACTCGACAGGCAGACAATTTAATTTTACTTTCGTTGAGATATTTAATCATTTAGATACCCAATGCTTACCTTCACACTTATTATGGAGTACATAGTATCCTTCTAGACATGTGCAATAATAACTACCAACGGTATTCCAACATGTTTCATTATTAAAACATGACGGTTTGACAGTTTCATCACACTCATTAATATCTCAAACGCACACATAGATACAAATATAGCAGAACAGGTTTTTTGAGCGACTCTACAACTTTTCATTACCTACACATGTATTGTTCACGACTTTGTAGCCCTTATTACAATCACATTTGAAACTACCAATGGTATTTGTGCAAGTTCCATTAACAACTGTGACAGTATCAAATGTACTAGTTGAAGATGTCTTCTCACAAATATAGCGATTTTGTAAACATTCATTGATATCTAAATATCAGAGAAAAATGCTTTCAAATGATCAGCTGATGAAGAGAAATTCTTTTGGGTAGGTCTATTGACACCCCCGGGGTGGCAGCAAGGAGCTATTGACAATCCAAAATGCACGTATACACTGCACAAATGTGTTATTCAATAAAGACCATCATCTCGAGGCAATATGGAAGTATTCTAGTGACCCACTCTCATGCACAGCCACCCCACCCACCCGAAACGGCCTCTCATAGACCGTCAAATTCAGACTTAATTCAACATAACACTTTGAATAACACATTTGTGCAGTGTATAAGTGCATTTTGGACTGTCAATAGCTCTTGCTGCCAGTTCGATGGGGGTGTCAATAGCTCCTTGCCGCCACCCGGAGGGTGTCAATAGCCATTCCGAATTTTTTTACCATTGCATATAACTCCATCACCCTCAAACCCAGGATCACATTTACAACCACCCGACGGCATAATCTTAGCCATAGAATGACACGGTTTATCTTTAGCCCAAAATGTGTTATCTAAATTATCTATCGGATCGACTTATGTTAGGAAAACAAGAAGAAATACACACCATAACAACGAAAACCATCACCCACATAGTATTCATGGCAACGACATTGTACTTCCCCAGTGGATGAGATTTCGTTACATGTTGCCTTATCACCACATGTGCCATCATTTTTACAGGAATAAATCGCTTTAAAAAGTTCAAATATAGATCAATAATAGTAATATTCACTGGAAGGAAATAATATGGAAATGTTGAAGAACTACATTTATTTAATGTACAAACGTTCTTATACTCGTAAAAACAGACTCGAATATACAACAGTATCTCTGTATCACGGTGGCATATCAACACAGTAGAAACTTCGTTCGGTGCGCTTATGTTTCCATAGAATATATTATCACGAGGTGAATCTCAATCCGATCGTCAAAGCAAGCGCCAATGCAAAGCGATTTTTAAATTAAAACACACGAAATTCGGACGGAATACCAATGAAGTAACCCTTATTCTTTAAATGACCAGGTAAAATAAAGACTTTCACCATAGCTAGTTATAAAGCGTTTACCGTGGCAAGTTTGTCGATTTTGTTGCTGATATCCTGCGCGGCAAGTGCATGTATGAGAATTTCCTATAGTAACGCACTGACTATGTGATATTGAGCAATTCGGACATAGCACTAAACCTATATGAATAATAAACAAATAATTGCTATAACATAATACCTTACACATCGTATTAACACAACGCTCTTCATATATATGAGACTTTTCTCTTACTGTGGCAATTTTCCTTCCCATCGCCATAAAACCCATTTGGACACCGACACTTGACAGAAAAAAAGAGACGGACTCATAATCAGATAAGTTACTTCACGCCAGGATAACCAAATACAAGTGTAAATCATTCAGTCAGTGGACGAAAATTCAAAACATAAATTATGCTAACAGAAATCACGATGTGACATGTTAAAATACTCACTTCATATGAGCCCAACGTATTTTCACAGATAGCATTTGGAAAACAAGGATTTGTTAAACATTCATTTTCATCTAACGAAAAGACAAAGTTTTAGTACTTCCCAGTTGCTACCAATATAAGCCAAATTTTACCATCGCAATAAAATCCATTACCGACAAAACCTTCTTGACATTTACATATGAATGAACCAATATCGTTGACACAGACACCGAATTTTGTATGACACGGATTGAAGAATTTACACTCGTCAACATCTAAGTAGTGACACAAAAGGATGGATGAATTTTTAAACCGTAGAAAATAGAATCATCTTTACCTATGCACATTTCTCCATCGTGAGTATATCCAATTGCACATTCACACCCTATAGTTCCATTTGAATGCTCAACACATAATTCATTGAAACCGCATTCACCAAGGTACAATTGACAAAAAGTTGATTCTACAGTTTAAAAATCAATACCTGAAGTTATAGTCGAAACGTTGATCTGTGAATCAAATGTATCAACATCTTTCCTACTTACGCACACATTTTAATCCGTTACTCCGATATCCCTTTGGACAAACACAGTGATATTTTCCGTCTGTATTAATACATGTGTGTTCTGGACCACAAATTTGAGTATGATCACCACATTCATCAAAATCTAAGAAATAGACGACACATTTTATACCAAAGCATTTCCATGCGAATGAAATCATTGCATGAACTACATGGAAAATTAATTCTTCATCATTTGTTACACCGGTAATTATTATAAATCTTGAATAGTTTTTCAATTTCAAAGCAACTTAAATATGTCGTTTTAGCATGAAAAGAATGAAAAGTGTTTTCTTCTTACCAATGCATCGTCCATTCGAGTAATAATATCCTGCTTGACAAACACACATATAATGACCGTCAGTATTAACGCATATGGAATCGAGAGGACACTCGGCATAATTATATAGGCACTCATTAACATCTACATATATTAAAATCAAATATCTGAAATTAATCTACTGAATTAGATAGATTGATGCGCATACAAATATCAGATCGAATCAAATCACTTTTTTGGGATTCGATTTAATTACAATTTAGAATTCAAATTTTATTTTTAAAAATTTCTGTCAAATCGAACCGAATGCACTCTGTTAAACGTCGTTTGATACAAACAGTTCATTTTTACTGAATAGTATAAAAGATTTATGCTGCTTTTTATATTAATTACTGTGAAATAAGAATACCTATCTCTCAATCTTGCTTTTTGTTTGTGAATTTTCCGTTTCTCAAATGATATGGCTATAGTCAAGAAGTCTTCTATTGATGTTCACTTGTTACATTGAATGGACGTCAATGTTCGCCTTCTGATTTCTCCGTTCCCTACAGTTCAAGTTCTATCTCTCTGCTTGAATCAATACAATACATCTACACTGAGAAATCCGTATTCTTCTAATCTTGAGCACCTGCTAGAACTATAATAATCACATAAAACAAACTCGATTATCTTTAAACGGTAAAATAAATCATCCTGTTACATTCCATGACCTTGTTTTTCATTTTCTGTTTTACTCTGTTGAATTTAAAACAGTTAATGAATGCTAGGAAGTATGAAGAATTTTGTAAAAAAACATATTCCGATATACAGAGCACTATTCGTTAGTATCCATTAAATAAATACATAAAGAATGGACAGATATAATTTGAAAATATTTAAGAATTTTTTCATATTTGACTCGAATCGAAACTTTAAAAATTCTAGTCGATTCGAATCGAACTTAAATGAATTTAAATCCTTAGGATTCCTACCTTCACAAAATATTGTATTACCAATATAACCATCTTTACACAAACCTGAAGTGTACAAAAATAATTGAAAAGAAAAACCATGGCAGCACTATTTAGTTGTTTTGGTCTGAACAAATGCGTGTGTAATCAACAACTAACATACATTTATAGCTTCCAAACATATTATGACAAACGGTATTCACTTGACATGTCTGACCGTCTAATAAACATTCATCAATATCTGTATTACAAAAAACAAAATTTGAGAAAAAAAGAAATTGATATTTTCTACCCACAAGAGTACTATACCAACACAAATTTCGTCAGTGCCTGTAAAACCGGGCAAACAAACACACTTGTAAGACCCAATAATATTAACACATTCAGCCCATTTCGAACAATTAGAGAAATAACCATAAACAGGATCACATTCATTCACATCTGGAAAATGAATGGTTAATATACATGAGCAAGAAAAAATGTGAATAAATTTTTAGTTGTCTTACCGATACAAAATGTTCCATTGAAATAATATCCTTCATGACATATACATGTATAAGATGAGACTAAACTCGAACATATACCTGGTCTACAACTCATTGATGAACAATAATCTACACCTAATAAAATAGAACAATGATTGAATCAAATATTTATCATTCTCCACAAATGAGGATCATATTAACTTCGTACTGATCATTGATGCTATACATTCAAATGAACCTAAAAATAAACATGGACAAAATTTACCATTTTACAGAGAATTCTATTGCTATTATCTACCATTTGGGAAGCGTACCACACTATTGATACTTCGACAACGTGTACAATGAAACGCACTATTTGGCAAGGTACATCCTATTAAAAGAGAATACTGAACAATTAATTTATAAACAAGACTGTATCGCAGAAACATAATAATTTAACTCTTGGAAGTTTCAATGATTTTCTTCTGTTTATAATAACGAACTTAGGTTATGCTGCTCGAATTTCTTTTCTTCTTTCAGACTAACAATGCTCATTGAGAACAATATAATCACCTAAACAATATGGATGACAATCGTATTGACATCGATGAAAATCAATAAGCCAATCTTGTTTGTGCCAGTCAGTATTGTAATTACATCGAAGTTCTATTTCTTCATGAGATGATAAGTGTTCAACATGATATTCACGAATTAATACAGATTTATCCCAGCTTAAAAAAAGTGATGTATGGATTGAAACAATATGCACTTATCTGCGCTACATTTTAGTAGTTTTGGTTTCGTTTATAAACATGATCATCTCTAACTATCAACAGCGATGATAAAAATTTAAACTTTCTAAACAAGTCGATGGCAAAATTTAATTTCTCATGATATACCTTCCAAAATTAAAATATCGAATAGTCAGTGGAAAACCATCAAAATGACGGAGATAAACTCTTGCTTCATCACCTGCAAGTGAGAAAAGAATAGATTACTTTTTTTGAATTTATCACAGTATTTTTCTACATATAACGAAGTTTACTTTCTGTCCTTTAACCAACTTCTTGAATCCTTCTTACTCAAAACGAGTTTTATACTAAAATTTTATAAACTGTTGTCAGTGTGTCGAAAGCTAGTCGAACCAATGTAATCAATTAAACAGCACCAGTTGTGACCAGTCGAACAACAATGTAATTTCGATTATGTTTTCTTATAGATTGCAGACTAAGGCAACGAGCATAAGCAGTTTCTCAAGACTAGTAAGACTTACTGAAGTAAGATGTCCAGCCATTTGCTGGTCTAACCATGCTTCTCAATTTACGATTTATCAATGACGTTGAAATACAAATTTTCTTTCAAAAAAAGATAGTCGAGCTATATTATATTGCTTCCCACAAAAAGACTCATTTTCCAGCTAAAATATCTTTTCTATTATCAGCATTTAGAATTTTCCGCTAATCAAATTTTTGTAAAAGTAACTATATCATATATTTTATTAAGCAATTTCGATGGAATAAAAGGCTTACCAAAATAATGACCATATTGTAAATAGACTCCATATGACGGTACATAATTTAATCGTGCAAAAATCCGTTCAGTGGCTATACGAAATATCTCAGCATTTGTAAAATCCTTTTCATACATATCCGACCTAAAATTATTTGGTTTCTCACACACGATGAAATATTAAATATGTATCTATCGTTTACCAAGCCATAGCATCTTGGTGTAAACCAGATATATTATGTTCTTTAAAGTCTTCTGGTATATCATAATTAATTATTTGTAATAAATTAGAGTCTATTCCACTAGCATCACCTTCCAGTGATGGATGTATACTCGTGTCATATTGTTCATCATTTCGTTTTTTCTTCTTGATAAATTGAATATTATTGTATAAGTTTTCTCGTTTTTTCCGTTTTATCGTTTCATCAGTTTCAGACAATGTATCTTGATCACTTTCATCATTATTTTCAGTCTGCTTTACATTTTGATCTTGTTGAATGGATGCTGAGGTTTGATCTAGAAGAACATTTTCTATATCCATTTGTTCCGTACAGATGATGAATTCTTTTCAAATATATTCATTTTTAACGTCTAGTTTAGCGATCATTTAGCAAAAACTCTGAACTTAATCATCAGATAGTTTCTTAGAATTACTAATCAATCGTTTCTGTGATTCTTATTACTGATACCTGTTGTATCCAGTATTCCCGAAGTTATGTTTGTTGTCAGTGGTTTTGGTGTTGACGGATAATCATAAACAATTTCATAATTATACAACCGTGCCACATCATGTAGTTCAGCTTTAATTAAATCGGGTGTAATACCTTGAATTTGTAAATTTCCGTTTAATAATGACTGATAATCATATGTTAACATTTGTCCATTAGGTAAACGAATACGTTTTTCATAATTTAAACAGAAAAAAAATCGACGCACTAAATCTGGATCTCCCAATGAACCAGATAAATAATCTTTATTGAATTTAATAACTCGTCCGCTCTTCAAATACAGAAGAAGTATGGATATTGTAAATACCAGCAAAAATACAGCTCTTTCAGCAACACTCATTTTCTACCCGATATAAGATGACTCCAAACGCTGATATCTGCAGTGTATACCAACTCGTTTGATCTTTAATTGTACCCGCTATTATGACAAATATTGTACCCGTGGATGATGCTGTAAACTTTAAACAAACTGGACTTGCTTTCGTTAAACCTGTTTCAGAAAAGTGTGTATTTCAGAGACACATTATAAATTTATGTATGTTTTACAAAAATAATAGTTTTCTTTTCTTTTCTATCTCACCTAGTTCATGTTCAGTCATTGAACTCCATTGTACATTATGAGGCATAACATAATAGCCAATATGTCGATAATTATTCATTATATCCAATGGATTTAAATACTGCACTCGTCCTATTGATGTTGAGTTATCCAATGTAAATAATGACCATAATTGATTTAATTCATTAGATTCACTTGAACTTGTGCCTGATCCATGAATACCAGCAAATGTTAAATGACCAGTTGTTTCTGAATAATCGAATCGTACACCGCGAAGAACAATCTTACAAAGAAATATATATTGTTATTAAGCAATTATTAAAATTAAGACAAGATAGAAACCTTGCGTTCATGAATCGGATAATAATATGAGTCTCTTGTTCGATAGAGACCATTGCCAGATCGTGATAACCAAGCTCCCTGGTAATAACGGAAAAATATTTCCTCACCAGTTAATAGGAATGGTTCTATATTAGAAAGAAATGACAAGTTATACTATCATAATTTATTAAAAAATTAATAAAATGACTTAAATGGCTTAATATCGAATCTTACTTGTTACATTCTTTAAAATAATTTGTACCATTAATTCAGTTCCATTCATGATGTCATCCCATTTGGGAAAAAAGCCCAATGATAAGTAACCTTCTCGCCCTCCAATATATTTATCGGCAAACGAATACATTGGCTACAATAATCGTGATTCTTATACCAAAAGACGAGTCTGCATTTATCCTTACTTTATTCCGTTCATGTTCAATAGCCTGTTTAAGTGCACGTCGTCGACGATTAAACTTTTCTTGAAATGATTTCATTGTTTCACCATATAAACAACTTCGACTAATTAAAACAAGATTTATGTTTAAAACGCGTAATACTAGGTAAACCCTCAAAAGACTCCAATAGTGCAGCCCTCAGTGTTGGACTTGAAGTATTTTAAAATAAAACAACCTACAATCGTGTTTGAACGCATATCAGCTCATGACTTGCTTCCATAAAAATTTTCCTAACGTCAATATCCAACATTTCATCTAATTGAATTAGACGTCGACTTATTGGTCGTGGTGCCTGAAGAAATTGAATAGTAATATTATAGTTGAATGAGATAAAAAACTAAAATGAAATGTACTCACAAAACTGGTACTTCTTTCCCAATCTGAAAATGCTTTTCCATATCCTTGACCGTGCATTTCTGTCCTAGAATATCGTACGAATTATGACAAAGTTATATTGTAAGTAACGTTGAAACTAACTAAACTCCTTGGCTGTACGTAATGGCTAACGAGGGAACATTCCCAGCTGTCCAATGCTGTCCAATCCAACCGATTTTCTGGAAAACCAGTTTTCCAAAAACTCTAAAAAAATAACTAAAACATTTCTTAATAAGGCATGATTGTAGCCTGAAAAGTTCTGATTAAAATGAGATGGTCCCAACTCTATACGATCGTTTTTTGCAAAGTTACAGAATTTACAAGAAAAGCCCTAAATGTTCATTGTCAGCTCAAAGCTACAGAAATAAGACGAAATCAATTTAGGGCTTTTCTTGTAAATTCTATGACTTTGCAAGGAAAGGTCGTGTAGAACTGGGATAGGTCTCATTTTAATCAGAAATTTCCAGGCTACAATCCTGCCTCATTAAGAAATGTTTTGGTTATCTTTTTAGAATTTTTGGAAAACTGGTTTTCCAGAAAACCGGGTCTTCAAGAGCCATGGGGATAAATCCTTTTAGGCTTTTTACTATCTCGATATAGGCTATCGATTGATGTATGTTTGAAAGAAATCGGAGTTGTACCCCTTATTAATAGAATAGTGTCCTGCTCATGGGATTCGCTCTGTAAATCACTTCGCGCCTGAAGTCAAAGAGTTTTCTCTTTTTGAAGGAATTCTTTTTCTTTCTTTTCTGTGCATCCGCCATCTTGTGACGGATGGACGGACAGACAGATTTTTCGTTCTATGACCCTTAGCTTACAGTCAACGAAAAAAATAAACGACGTATTAGATTGTAACTTACACCATTTCTCCGACCATATATGGACACCCACCAGTAGCAAAATCCATTACTGTTGTTGTTCCTTGCTTGAATCTAAATGTAAAATGAAAACAGGAATCTAGCTTGACTTTTGTTAGAGAGAAGCAAACAAATTTTGGTATCTTTTCTCAAAAATTTTCTTCTGTAAAGCAAGGATGAAAAAATTTCTTTTACTGTGTGGTTTTTTTTTAAAAATTAAAAAGTATTTTGGTGGTGAAAAAATGAAAATTTCAAAAAGAAGAACGGAGACATCCCTGAATGAAAATGAACTATATCCTATTGACCAAAAAGAGTGAGATTCAAGAGTTAATGGATATATTACGTGTTTTGCTTTGCATTTCTTTCTTCTTCTTTTTTCATCTCATTACTGGATTGTTCATCTTTGAAACCTGTTTCCGCTTGTGCTCCAATTACTTTATATCTTCCATTTGCGCCAAATAACACTTTGAAACACAAAAAATCCGATAAATATACAAGAGGAGTAGCATCTAACTATTGAGCAAAAATCAGAACTTATGATTTCTTATTTTCATAATAGTTCGGTGATTCTGTATTGAGTGTGCCTAACTAAGAGTTCAATGTCGACATTGTTTTAGCAAATCTCAAAAAGATTTAAAGAGTGACAGGATTGCTTAATCGGAACATATAGAAAAGAATATCCGTGAGCGAACACGTACTGCCAGATCCAGTAGCCTGTGCCCTAAAAATGAATAAGAGCGCTTATTGAATAGTGAATGTAAAGTGCGTGGAATTAAAATATACGTTTCTTTTTGACTCATTTCCTGTATTTCTTCTACCGTTGTTGTTGAATCAACTGACTTTTCAAATATCAAATAAACTCTTCCACCAAGTGTTACGTGCTGTTAAACAAAAAGTAATTGTAATGAAATTTCTATAACAAACATTCTCATAATACTTTAACATAATGGGTACCATACAAATGTAAAAATCTTCCTAGAATATAATTCATAAATGTATGATCGAATATAGAATATTATTTTTACTCAACGATATTTTGAACTGGCTTTTGGTGCATAATAGTTTTCTGGTAACAACATAAAATCAACTAAAAAATCTGGATTCAACATTGAGGGTTCAAGATCATCCAAATATATACTGTATCTAATGAAACGAGAAAATGCAGTGTAATCTAATCAATTATGCGCGTTAAGGGCGCTCCAAGAAGGGCACTGAGAAAACGCTGTGGATCGGTTGGTGCATTTTAAGACTTGTAGGAAAATGCTTGTAACTGTTTGACGCAAGACCATACAGAATTATGCGAGGCCTTATTTTGATCAGAAAAGTTTGCTCCACAAATCTACGCGTTCAGAAAAAAATTTAATTGCATAAGTATCCAGGAAAAAACAGACTCAAAAGCTTAAACATTTCTCAGTAGTGTTTGGTATGTGAAGAAAAATAATGAAAAGTCTTTACCTGGTAATAGTTGATTCAAGTACAATTTTCATAAAATATTGAGTTTTATCCGTACTAGCTGATTGAGTTTGTGTCACCTGATTGATTTGTAAGCTTGAACTTGAACCACTAGTAGTA
Source organism: Didymodactylos carnosus (assembly GCA_905250885.1). Lineage (NCBI taxonomy): Eukaryota > Metazoa > Rotifera > Eurotatoria > Philodinida > Philodinidae > Didymodactylos > Didymodactylos carnosus. The sequence goes on along the minus strand of CAJNOQ010001133.1, from coordinate 6,958 downwards.
GTTTTTCCACCGGCAATAATGAAGTTGGCCGATGTAGCCGTTTGCCAACTTGATGATTCTTCTTTGGTTAATGATGACGATGACATTCTACTAACATAATCACTTTGTTCTTTTTTAGTGGTTAAGACTGTTAATTGTTGTTTTGATTCCGTTGACGGATAGACGGTCATACCATCTGGAACGAGTTGATCGTTAAATCTATCAGAAGATTTAACATTTCAGACACAATCGAAGGTGTGACTGATGCTCTTTTATAGTTAGTTACTTTTGTTCTAGACTACAATGACGCGTTATAATACTTTTTCTTCTACATGAATCACACGGTAAATCATCTCGTAAATGATAACCAACACCTACAATATTATGATAATGCTTCAAAATACATGAAGTGTTTTCTTGTTTGTTGTTACCGATGTCTTCCGCTCCATTGATAATGAACTAAACAGAGAAGATGTGACTTGTATTTAAAACATTCATATCTATTTTGTTTCGGGATTTATAAATAATCATCTGGACATAGACGATTTCCAAAAGTTTTCTAGAACCCTTAAATACCGTTGATTTCCTCTTAATTCTGAAAGGTTACTCGATCGATAGCTGCGTTTTCCTTCATGAAACTTTTTACTGACCATAAATACTTACATTGTCACAGATTGCTGTTTTCGTTTCTAAACTTTTTTCATGTAATGTCCAACAGAGAGGATCATAGGAACGTAAAAAACATTCATTTGCAATAAATAATCCCACAGTACTTGTGCTCACTGTTTGAACGAGGTCCATACCGTTTTGTTGATTTAACAGAGAGCATCTAAACAAAAGAGTACATATAAATTTGATAAGCAAGTAAAAAGATGTAAATTAACATACTCTTTGCCAGCATCATCACTGGTCTGGATAGACGAGCCGAAGCCATACGTATCGAAGCCTACAAAGCCATTCCCTTCACTTGTTTCAATGGAGTATTTCTACAAAATGCATATGGAAAAAGATAAACGTATAGTTTTAGTCAAATCACTCAAAACTATGAACAAAAACGAGTTAGACTTCTAATATATTTCAAAATGAACACAAAAGTCCAGAGTTAAAGAACTTTGACTCCGAAGAAACAGAAACCTGATGGCCTTACATTTCTCTTACATTTAATTAGTTTGTTCGGTTTGAATCGTTTGGACTGCGAACGCGCTTTCTAAAAAAGTTCTAATCAGACTCAGACTCCGATTTTCTAACTGATTAATATATTTGATATCTCAATCGAAGCAGTATTATTCGGAGATTACAAATTTATTGCTAGTTTCATCGAAAAGTTAAATACCCAGAAGAAAACGACATTTTCGGTTTATTGCTCATATTGAAAGGTTCATTTTAAAAGTAGGATCAAGTCCTCATTAGGACAAATCCTTTTTCGCTTTGAAAAGGCACTCTTTAATATTCAGAAGATATTTTTATTAAAATATGGATTTGAAGATTATCTCGTTCGTACTCTACTCCAGACGTAATGCACACGATGTGTGATTACTAATGTGAACTTAAAGTTTTTCATCGAATTTGTTTCGGCCACGATATGACACGACTGCTCATTAAGTACTATTATTTGTAGAAAATGGTAAGCAAAATCGGATGTAATGGGAAACATCGTTTTAAAAAAGTTTGATTTTGGAGTTATAGCTGTTGAGCTGAATTGAACTCCATTTGTACGCCTCGACATTTTTTCTCTATAATGTAGAAATGGAAAGAGAACTTCTTTTAACTTTTTCCCAATTACGATGCAGAAGTGATGTCTTATATCAATCGACCCTTATTATGTACGATCCTCTCTGGTTCTCAATTTGTGATCAATCGTCCAACGTAAAGCTCATCATTCGTATCTTTTCTAAAACGTGATTTAACTCTTCCTTTCCGTCAATGTAGTTTTTCTCAAGATAATGCTTCACTCACCGCACCAGCTTTCCGTTGTTCTTCATCATCCAATTTCTGTTGATTCTTTCTAGCGTTTTTCATTGAAATGGATTCGACGACGTATGAACTTGGAGTGACAGTCGAAGAAACTCCTTTAGCAAAAGAACAAGATCTCGAATAAAATTTTTTATTAAGAGAAAGATTTAAATACTTGATGCTATTTCATCTTGAAACTCCTACCAAAAACGCATAAATCTACGTTGTAAAATAAATATATGCTTAATATTCTGTACTGACCTCCAATGATTGTATTTTATATGAACCTTTTTCTAAATTGCTCGGATTCGCATCGGCTTGTTCAGCAGCTAGACTTTTCCGTTCATAATATCTAAATTACAAATAAACAAAAGAAAATGGTTTAACATTCTGAATTTTAAAAGTAAATAGACATGACCGTCTGCAGACGGTCATGTCGAGTATATGCAGAGTCTGCATATACTCGTGGCTAAAAACTGTTACGAAAGAGGCTTTAAACGATATAATACAACGTAGAACGTTGAATAGTCATTGATACAGAGAAAACGCATATGGCACAATAGCAAAAGAAAGTAGATCCTGTTACTTACGCTTTTAGTCTTTTAATGATGCTCTGCTCTAGTAAAATAAGATAAACATTACTAACTAACAAATAGCCATGTGTTTCAAATATAAACAGTTGTCGTTGTTTTTTTGGCAAGTTTTAAGAACAAAAATAGTGGAAGTTAAATAACGAACTCACTTGTTTTTGGATTTTCTTCCCCCATTTCCTTGTTCAATACACTTTCTTCTTTTTCTGGAGAAAATGTTTCTAAACCGTCTAAACGACATTAAAATTAATCCGTGTTTTCTAATTCTAAGACTTATCAACAGCGGTTGCTAGATGTTCTGTCGTATACTTTTATAACACTTAAAAAATAAATCAGAATCAATGTTAGTTTTTGATTTTTCACTTCGTATTGGTGATGCAGATCTGTGAAGCGAGCACTAAGGACTTCTGTGTTTTCAGATAGAATTTAGCATATTGGTAGAGTTACACACTGAATTTGTGAAAAGTTGAACACTCACTAGAATCAATATTTCCCTCTGAAAGGAAAAGAAACTTGGATAATTTTCTTTCAAAAACACTTGTGTGTTCGAACTTGACAAGTCATCTTTAGATTTACCCAACTTTCTTTGCTTTGCTGTTTCACCAATATTTCTATTTGTTGCTTGTTTTTTTCCAAGTGCCTTCAATTTTTGACTTAATCCAACTCGAGATTTTGATTTCGAACCCATTGTTGGAGTTTTACGTACTATATTTTTAAGTCCACCTGATTTACCAGCACTCTTTCCAGCAATTTTCACACCTTGTAACAGTGCACCCAAACCACGTCGATTCAATCTGTTGTAAATGATATGAGTTAAATTTTGATGTGGATCAAGAACAAATACAGATGGTCCACTGTGCTGTAGACTAATACTAAATTTTACGTAAAAAATCAGTAGAAAAATAGACCAAGGATACATCGCATGAGAATTGATAAACGAAAGATACAATATGAACCATAAAAATAATATACAGAGGCAACTTTCAGCGTCTGGTAAATTAAATGGGCTAACTCAATTACCAAGAAAGATTAACGTGCGTGTAATTAGAATGTCATACTGTATGTGTTAAGGAAAATAGCCGACTTGCGTAAACATTGAATTTTGAACCAATAGGTTGTTGAACTAGTTGATTATCCAAAAGGATGAGCATGTGTGAGCAAAAAATAGTCTAAATACTAGTGAGCTCGGAGAAAAAACACGTTTTTATTTCTTTAAGGCACATTATATTTGTAAACAGTATCTATTCTGAATCCACATACACTTAGCTATCTATCAATGAAAAAATTTTCACTTGGATGCTAGAATCTAGGAGAAAAAAATTAATTTCCGAACTAATTATCGTTCCGTATAGATGCTTAGAATGTAATGAGGTCGTGCAAGTTAACGCAGATCGGATCTGATTCAAAATTATATCAGCATGTCCGTGGTCATGTCCTGCATTCATTATGAATGCGGTTTTTCTACTAGACTTTGATATGAGTTTTCCAAAAATCCTTGGTTTTTGGAGTAAAATCACTGTTTCTAGACTCAAAAACACTTTTATTAAAAATTAATAGCATATTTGGACTTAACGCATGAAACTGCGTCGAATGAGGTATCATTTATTAATTTTACAAATAAAAAATTTGTTGACAAAAAATTAGGCAGCGATTTTTTAAAAGTCGAAAAAAATGGTTTTTTTTATATTAGCATCTGAGACATAATTAAGCAATATAATGCGATAATAATTGTTTTTTAACTAAAAGAAACCACATGTCCGCCCGCTCTATGGATAAATGCCTAGTGTGAGTGGATATTGATGAGGATATATGACAAAAAATCGAAAGTGACAGTATTCCAGATTCTATTACATGAATGCATTATACCGGCACTATTTGTCGACGTAAAAGATTTGAATTTAAATAAAGGAGAAAATAGTTATCATAAAAAATAGCTCAAATAACAAGTAAATCTCATATTTTACTTTGAAAAAATATCACGCGATAATCAATGCAAATGAGACTGTCAATTTTGAAAAATAGTCTCTTAATTTCATATTAATGAAACAATCAAACACTTTCGCATTATGAATTTTTTTGTTTTTTTGGTGTCGTTTATCAGCGACCTTTGTTCAGCAAAGTGTAAACACTGTCATTAACCCCCTTCCAAACTTAATTAGATCTACATTGTTTGTTTGATTATCGACTATGACACAATGGAATGACATGTCCAGAGACACAAATGGTAAAGAAACTTCCATTGATAAACTGAATAACTGAAAAATTAAAATAAGGTTTCTGTCTTCAGAATCTTCAGGAGAAACTATCCGACTCCTTCAAAAGCCATGACAAACAAATATAGTATGTTCGAAAGTAACTTACATACATAATTCTGGCTATCCAAACATGTCTAAATCTCAAAATTGACTTTTCTGACACAGAGCCTTTGAAAGCAGGATTTCCTCGTATTTCATGATCAAACAGAGTCAATGGTTTATAATATGAATTAAAAGAGAGCAGATAAAAGAAGTTGTCAGATAAGGAAAATGCATGATGGACTCGATACGATTGCTGTCAGACAGAATCTTTGATCACAAATCTACACTTTAATGTCAGATTAATAGTTTGTTATTAACATAATTAAAGTAAAAAATTATAGTTAAAATTATAGTTAGCCTTTTGAAGTCATAAGGTTCAAGCAGAATGAGATTTGTAATGATCATTGTAGGTCAAGGTGGTTTTGTGGTGAAATATAAATTCTTTTTTTCGAGATGCTGTATCATGGATTATTTTATATAAAAACTTCATAATTTATATACTAATTGGGTTATTAACAAGAAGGCTGATTAAGACTTTGAATTTAACGTGAACATTACAAGAATAGTTATCAGAAAATACTTATACTGTATATGTGCAATATAAGAAAACTACTTCAGCCGTTTGTAATCATAAGCAATGCGAATTAAAAGATCGAATGTAGAAAGAAGTAAAACAGTAAAACGGAACAGATTTTGGTTCTTTCAAAGAATGAAAAGTCTAAGATCCATATGTGGAGCAAACGAAAGAAGACGATTTCTGTTTTTGAATAACTTGTAATTTTCACGTTAAATTCAAAGTCTTAATCAGCCTTCTTGTTAATAACCCGATTAGTATATAAATTACAAAGTTTTTATATAAAATAATCCATGATAGAGCATCACGAAAAAAGAATTTATATCTCAATGGTAGACTGAACTACTTAAGTCGTGAGGTGAAAAACCAGCTCTTAATTAATACAGCGTTTCTCAATGAGGCCATTTTTTTCCTGTGTATCGTAGTATTATTAGAACAGATTCACTGCGTCAGTTTGTTATTGTGTTTTGCTATGGATGCGAGATCTTTGATCAGAAAAACGCTATGTAAATCAAACAGCAAGATTTTTCGTATAAATGAGAAACTACACAGTAAAAATTAAAATGTGTTGCATGTTTGTGTTGTCGTTATTAAGAACTCTTCAAAACAGTTCTTGAAGCCATTTCAGGAGCTAACGCTGATCAAAAGGTTGCCAAATTTTATATTTTACTATCCTCAACAGCCTTCATTAGGATTTTTCTCGGTTTCTCTTCAATTTTGACGAGCTGTAGATGGCGTCACTATGTAAAAGATAACAACATTTTCGGGCTTTCAAGTTCTTCTAATTTCCAATTCATATTATTCGTGGATGGAGATTCCTCTCTAAGCCTTTTTAACGTCTTTTTTACGTTAAATATTTTTTCTCTGACGATCAAGAAGCAATCCGATGCCTTGACTACACTATCAATTCCAGATCTCAAAAAATAAGTATCTTGAAGACCTATGACACAGACAGATTGAACTTGTCGACGTTATGCAGTGCACTCAAAACGAACTTAAAATAATTCTCAAAATCGAACAAGAGACCAAAAATACTTAATTTCGACTGTTTTCTCTATGGTAGGAATACTCAGTGGAATGTGTCGCAGTCTCAATGTAAAAAACGTGTTGCAAGTGTCGCAGAATATGTCACAATTTCCAACATATGCGCCACATTCGGTTAAGTTCAGTCCAGTCATTTTGCGTATTGTCTCTAATTTGTTCTTCAATTATAAACACCATAAAAAAATGCAGGCAATTACCAATGGACTAGAACAGAGAAGAATCGCCATTAGGTACACAACAAGTTCGTTCGATTTTGCCTATTAGTGACAAGAAATGAGTACCACATATCCGTACCACATCTCATGTTCGTGACAGAGTTTGGAAATGGATCGGTCTATCCTAACACTACTAACTGAATCACGATAGCCCCAGACGTGGATGTGCACTACTCTCTAAAAAAATCCGTAGCTTACAAAACGAATATCGGTTTTGGCATTTGCTCCTAATAGAAACCGATATCCGTATCGTACAGTCCTGCATACCCGTTTCGCAGAATACGTTTCAACGTTTTTTCTCTGGTA
>CAJNOQ010001132.1:0-35447 GCA_905250885.1 Didymodactylos carnosus | reverse complement strand
ACTGGAATTTTGTTTTAGACCTTTCTTTACCAAGTAACAGGATTTCTAAAATGGGCTCTTGAAAGTTTTTCGGTATTTTTCCTATAACTCTCGGTAAAGAAAGGTCTAAAACAAAATTCCAGTTATACCTCTGCGCTATGACCTTGAGTACCTCTGATAAAATTTTTAACTCGATCGGAAGAAATTTAAGGGGGTGGTAATGTGGTCCAATGAAAACACGAGTTTTCCGGAGAACTGGTGAACAACAATAGTTAAAAACTTGAAACAAAAACGAAAAAGTGCTCCATTGAGATTTCACTCAATTCTGAAAATACGAAGCCTTAGTGAGTTTTAGTTTTTATTTCACAACATTTCTACGAAAAGCCCAAAAATGAGGGGACGGGTACTCTTAAATGCCGCTGCAATTACAAACATAGAAGCAAAGTACATACCAACACCTTCATCATTCGATTTAAGTAACTCAGTTAATTTCTGTGTGGCATTTTGTTGCTCGATAATTTCAGCACATATGCGATCATTAACCAATTCACATAGCACACCAGCAGCTGCACGTTGTATAGAAACTGATGGTAAATATAATAACTAAAAAAATCCTCTTGAACTATATTATTCTCTTGATAAAAAGAAGACACGTACTCGAACAAAAAGAGGTATACAATCAAGATCACGTATAATTATTCGGTTTGACGGATCTTTCGCTATAATATGTAAAGCACCAATAGATGCTTCTAATATATCAGAAAAACCTATGTTATTATTATTGCTATCCATTTTTGATGCTTGTCGTTGTAATTCTTGATGTGAACGGATGAGAAGTTGAGCAAGTTTTGGTATAGCATCATTTTCACGTAATGCACTTAAATTATTTGGTGATAAAGCTAAATTTCGGATTAAACTTATTGTCGATTTAATAATAGGCCAACTGTATCTAGATGGATTGAGTAGTTCAACAATAATCGATATACCATTAATATCGCGAACGGTATTCTGTGCATCACTGGCATGCGGATGACGAGATGTTATATGGCGTAAAGCACATATCTAAAACCAGACATTTTTATTTTAAGAGTGGTAAAAATAAAGCTGTGATACTTACAGCAGGTTCGATTATCTCCTCTTTATCCTCAGCTTGAACGATTGTATTAATCAGTGTATTAACACCGTTATATTGAACAACCGCCATTTTGTTGAATTGATTATTGCAAGTTAAATTTGATAAGACACCAACTGCGCAAGAGACAATCACAAAATCAGTCGATGATAGCAATTGAATTAATTTATGAAGTAATGTTTCCATTCCTTCCTGAAAAAAAACCAGATACCGACTTAGAGAAATTTCTTACTTTAATCTATATAAATAGCCAGAAACAGTCAATCACACTCTTCATTTTAGATTTTTCTATCTAAAAAGCTTGTTTTTTTCACATTCGAACAGTTTTCTCTCTTCGCTAAATTTTATCCCAGCAGAATACGTTCATCTTCAAAAGTTATTAACTCACGGTTTTAATAGCTTGATCGGATAAATTTCGTAGAATTTGTAAACAGTTTTGTTGAACACGTACACTAATGGCATTACAGACATATTTTTCGAAAATTTTAATACCATTTTTTTGTATAATTAACCCTTTAATCGATGTACCAACAGATAATACTCTTAGAAGACGTGTTGTTGTCCACAATAATTTTTCATAATCGGTTAATTCCATAATTTGTAATAACTGTGGCGGACCATTACTCGATTCAATAATAAGCTGAAGTAAACATGAAAATCTTGAATAAAATTGATATACGTGTGCAAAGTAAATTTAAAAATAGTAAGCAACGCAAAAAATAAAACTAGATATATTTGCAAATAGTAAGTGGCACTATTTATCAAAACAGATAACTACGACTAATCCGATGAAAAAAATAAAACTCAAATGTGAGACAAAAGACAGTTTAGGATACATCTTTTATGAGTAAATGTCATGCTTCGCAACTATGAAGAAGTCAGCAGAGGTGGGCGGTCGACGAGGATCCTTGCGGACCCCGCCCCGCGAGGAAGACTTTTTGGAAACTTGACGAGGAACGGGGTAATGACGAAGCAAGAACTGCAAGAGGCGAAGCCCGCGGGAGAGCTAAAAACAGTCCATCGCCCACCTCTGGAAGTCAGACAAGATCACATTTATTATCAAGAAATTTCCCCTTTAGCAAGAGAGTTAAAAGCATTTTATTTGCTTTACCTTTACTTCTTGATTGTTAAATGCCAGCATATATAAACAATCTGTTACAATAGCCAAAAATTTTGGATTAGAACTAGTTAATAATGAAACCATTTTATGGCAACCTCCACATCGAAGTATTTCCATTTTAGCTTGTTCGATATATAAAAGAAGACTATGTAATGTTGAGATTGCATAATTAACAACAGTTTCTATCGGTGAACTATAAAATAATAGTAGTAAATAGATTAGTAGATAAAGAAGAGTTACAAGCATTTTGCTTACTCGAGTAATTTCACTAATGCTGGAATTCCTCCTGATTTGAATATACAAAAAAGACCTTGCTTTTGTTGTGCCAGACACTGAAATATTCCGGCAACACCACGTTTTGTTTCAGCATTTGCTTTTGGATTTGAGACGGCATGAATCAGTGCATGAATGAGCTTAAATAACATTTGATAGTACAGAAATGATAGTGAAATAGATAGAAAAAATGAACACTAACCTGTGGATTAGTCAAAGCCAGTCGACTGGCTTCTTTCTTCGCCAAGGTATGTATGACTAATGCTGTTTGTCCAACAACAATCGGATCCTCATCATTGAGTAATCTAATTAATTCAGGTATAGCCTTTTCCGTTATTTCAGCATCTTCTTTATAATTGATTATGTCAACAACAGCATTCTTTAACTGTTGCGACGGTTCAGACAATTTTTGAACAGCTAAAAACAAACAAATAAAAAAGTATTGTTTTTTTAGTAGAAACCAATCGCAAACTTTCTCTTCTTACCTGTAGGTAAACCGGTTATATATTGTGTCGAAGGAGGAATATCCATCGCTGGATCTTCTAACGTCTCGGGAAACATGGCAGCACGTATGCGTTGTGCACGTGTTGAACTTAACTGTTGATTCATATTATCAATTTGTTCTTGTGTATAGTCTATTGATGATCCTGGTTGTTGATCAAAATTCATTCCACCACGATATGAGGTTGCAGTCGAATGTATATCAGAATCATGGTAATGATTATTTTGATTATGCATCCACATGGCTGTTTGATCTTTTTGACTCATTTGAGACGTGTATGGCTGATACTCCATAAACTAAAATAATCTAAAAACATCATAATAAAAACCAAGCACAATTAAACCAATCACAAACAAAAACTATGAAATAAAATGCACTGTTTCATTCAAAAAAAGCGTCGATTAAAGCGAGAGATCCTAGCAGAGGTGCAGAATCTACCCGTACGAATGTACGACTTCCCCCGCTGGAAATATTTCTAAAACATTTCCCACTAGTGTCAGAATATTTTTTTCTCCCGTTATTTTTTAATAAAAATTCTATTTTACTAAAACTTATCTGGAAAATTGTCCCGAATCAAAGACTTCTCCCGACGAAAGTCGTAGCAAACAGATATGTTCTTCACCTCTGGATACTAGATACAAAATAGTTGTTTGCACTAAAACTAAGGCTATCATGCTACACTCGTCTTAAGGACGTGCATTGGACAAAAGTTAAGTCATACTTAAGTGATATTTTTTCACGTCATGTAAGTGTGAAAAAAGTTAAAGCACCAATACTGTAGAAAAACTTTTTTCTTTCTTTCGGTGCTCATAATTACTTCAATCATGCGTTTAGTTTCAAAATGTTTTCAAAGCAGTATTAGCCTGGCATACCTTGTCGAGTTAAGGATAACGATTAATCTCATGCGTATAAGATGAGCAAAGCATCTTTACATAGCTGTTGTACAGAATTAGAAAAATAGCTTTGAGAGGAAAACGCCAAATAGGATTGATGGCTTAAGTTAGTAGTATGAACGCTTCTTCTCCTTATCACAGACTCAGGTTAGGTCCCACTTTCGGTCGGATTGTCCCGCATTTTGTAAAAAATTCCATTTGAATATTTGCCTCCGTGTGGGACACATTTTTTAAGAGTTTGTTGACTTTTTGCTGAGACCAATACTTCTGTTGCCAGTAATTTATAATCATAGAAAAAACCAGCCAATGAACGATGAGCATATACTATTATTTTTTGTTTCTTGTTTTCTCTTTCTCGTGCATATTGTGCGACATCGTTTCTACCCTTCTGAAAATCCTGCCAGATTGTTTGAATAAATCCCTTTGAGCTTCCTTGCTGATGGAACCGCTAACTTTACTTTAAAAATGTCCTATTTTCGAAACTTTTGATCTTACATCCCTGATTTAATTGAAAAGAAATGTGGTGTAAATACGGCCTAAAAGTGATTCAGAACAACGGAAGAAAAACTAGTACTACTTGACATTGTAAATAAGTATTTTCTCTGAGTTATGGAAAGAGGTTAGTTCGTTAGTATCACAGCTTCAGATAAGCGTACTTAATTTCTATTATATGGTTAATTAATCAATTGACCTTATGGAATGTTCTATTCTGTTTATAACGCTTTTAGCTAAAGCAACAGTCATTTTCATCATCCAAAAGCCGTATTGATTCTATTGGATATTAATTAATAACAAAGAATTTTGTACTGATTACAGAAACATAATTATGTATTCGTTAAAAACGGTACCAGCAGCCTTTCCTTTTATGAAAACACCACTCATTTTCATCGGTATACCGGACAGATAATCATCAAAGATGTCACTAAAGCTCGACAGCTGTACAAGAGTAGCCCAGAAATCCTACCTGTCTCATCTAGTATTTTCTTAATATCTCGGTGAAGATTGATCGCCAAGTCTCAATATTTTTCTAAAAAGAAACCTCATTCAATTCTCTACACAAAACATATTGAACATTTCTCTATATACTATAAGAAAAAAAAATATAGAGGAAATACGGAAAAGCTTCAGTATCGATTACTTTCAAACCTTCAATTTTTCTGTTTCTGGTTTTCAATTTCAGTCTCTTATATTTTGCGATATGAAAAAAGAGAAAATGGCCATTTTGTAGTTCTCAAAAAGCTCTATCAACTGACTATATTTAAGATTCTTCTTAGGCTCAAGTGGTTGCAGGTGGATTTATTTTCTTTTAGCGATTTTGCCCAAAATCATCATTTTTTAACCGCAGTTTTGAGGTACTTAGGAAAATTTGGTAATTTGATCCAAATCACATATTATGACTTTAAATCTGGTTTATCTTAAAGCAAAATAATACTTCTGTTACATCCAAACAGAGAAAGGCGAATAGCCCCATTTCGTTTCTTGTACCAAGGCGAAGAAATCAAATTTTCCCTTTTTACTTACTTTTAGTAAGGTCTTCCTTCGTGGCAGAAAAAAAGATTTGTAACGAATTTATGATACAAGAAAAGAAAGCTGACATTTTGAAGCACCAGAAAATACATTTCGATCCCAGTTTGATGCATAACATCGTGTTCAAACTAAATATTTTTTGGTTTCGCTTTGGGTTTGAAAGTAATCGATACTGAAGCTTTCCCGTATTTCTACTATTTTTTTTACTATATAAAGAAATGTTCAATATGTTCTGTGTAGAGAATTAAATGAGGTTTCTTTTTAAAATATTGAGACTTGGCGATAAACCTTGACCGAGATACTGAGAAAATACTGAATGAGACAGGACTTCTGGACTACCCTTTATTTAGTACTATGCAGACAGGAGAATTTCGTGTGCTAAATTTATTATTTTCTAGTAAATAACCCATGTGGTATTAATTGCTTAAAAATCGGCGACTTTTACATGACTTGGCGTTCGATTGTTAGGATACTTTGTCGCGATTAGTCGACGATCCTTTTGTGACTTTTTAGCTACTTTTGGCGATTAGTTGCGACTAATCGGACGATTTCTTTTTACAGAAAGAAGACATTAGGATCGAATCCGCGTATGAGAAATTTCTTATTTTGTTGTTTTATCCGTGTTTTGCACTTTAATGACTTTCTTATGATAGTACCGACTACTCGGACCCTCTTCATCCGATTAATCGGCTTGAGATACTGCCCAGACTTCGATTTGTTCATCGGACCCCTCGATTCAAAAGCTGCCCCTCATCGAAAGAACGAATCAGCTCTGAGGATATCACGAAGAACACTCTAGATGCGCCTTCCAATAAAATTTATCTAAAAGAAAAGATTACATGATAACTCAACTTTTAAGCAATAAAAACATCATATTTGGAATCAGGATTAAAAACTGAGTCGACCAATGTGTGTGCCGATGTGTATCTCTATCCTATCCGAGCACTTTAATTGTTTTCGAATTTTCATGTTAAAAATTACCGACATTTTTACCCAAAACTGAAAATTAATTAAAAATTTCGAAATACACATGGATCGACTCAGTTTTTGATCCTGATTCCAAATATGAAGTTTTTATTACTCAAAAGTTGAGTTATCATGGAGAAAATTGAGAATTACGAGCCGAATTACGAGTTTTTCGCTCTGATTTAGAAAAAATGAATTTTCTCAGCGAAAAAAAAAAATTTAAAAAATTCACACCTATACTTTTGAAGAGGAACAAACAGCGGATCCGGCCATGTAAAAATATTGGCTCCTCTGGAAAAACCTGAGATAGGCCGGTTTTTGAGCCCTATGTGTTTCAGGCGCTGTTAAAAACCCGGTTTTCGGTTTGAAAATTTGCAACTTACTTTTTTAGATTCAGTTTTTGATGCTGAATTGATATATCTTCACATAAAGCTTCGTTTATTAGATAAAATAAACAAAAAGCACAAGGGAATGAGAAGAAACCAAGCAACAAAGTATGAGCTATTGAAATATTATATTATATATAAATACTGACACGCATTGCTTGTACGTTTCATAGTTTTTTTCGGCTCAGCCTTAACTGAGATCACTATTGTTTCACTCACTCTCATTTTGCGCTTCCCGCCCTGTGATGTTTCTTTGATGTTAATTTGTATGTTACACATTTTATCAAAAAAGTGATCTCAATTAACCAGCCTCGTTTTTTCCATTTTGATATGTAAATCGTTCTTTGCAATATCTTTATGAAGTACGTAAAGATAATTTCTGTTTTGTTAGCATTTAATAGATTTGTAGATTGAACAAGAAGTGCAGAACAGTTTTTAGTTCTAATTTTATTACCAATATAATTATTGATTTCTCGTTTATTTAATACTGCAGGCCTATCAGTTTTCTGTCGTGGTTCTAACAAATTAATGCTATTTATTTCCACTATTTATAACAATAACGTAAGAAAAATAATGAGAATAGTATGTTCAAAAATGGAGCAAGAACAATGACAAAACTTCACACTTTATTATTTTTTCATGAATCTACGATTTTTTTAGAGTGTGGTAACCAAGTTTCGCTAGTGGAGAATGTTGAGATTCATTGTAATGACAAATAACGATTAAAAAAACAATTGGAAAAGTTCATGAAATAGAGTTCTCTTTATACTACTAATTTAACATCCTAATTAGGGGTGGGACAGTTCGAGTTCCTAAGAACTATAGTAACTGGACACTAGTTCAATTCCTGTTGAACGAGAACTGGTTACCAGTTCTTTTCAAAAAAACGAGACCTGCGACTAGTTCTTTTCAAAAGAATGGGGACTGGTTAACAGTTTTTTTCAAGAATTCAAAATAAGATAAAACCGATGTAGCTAGTTATATTGACCTGGTTTAGTCAACTAAACACACCATCTACCTCTGCCGCTCACTGTATAAGTAGGTTCACCGGTTTTATTTCAATTTTAATTTTTTGAAAAGAACTGAACTGGAACTGTTCCACCCCTAATTCTAATTCCACAGATTAAGAATTTTTGATTAGCTTCTTAAAACACTACATTTCTTAATGAAAAAAATTTCTCACAAAAAGATTCTTTCAAACAGTTATGTTGCATATGAAGTGTTCCAGAAGTTCTGAGGAAAATGTAAAATAAATTTTGCTATTGTTATAAAGCTATGAAAGTGCCTTATATTCTATTGTATCTATAGACTAGCTCACGCTGTACAAAACCCATCTTGCATCGTGTTTATTGATCTCACATTAAGGCAGTTTTAACAAAAAGAAAACTATACATCACCAAACGAAAAACGACTACTTATATATTATTTTTTACATTGCCCATTATGTCTACCTTAAAAGCTGTTAAACAAAATTTTAGAGCACACGTTTACAAATAAAACATTTTACTTCCAACGATAAACTTCTTCAAAGTGCAAATTTTTAAAATGCTAAAAACTACCGTTAACTAACAAGAAAAGTGTTGTTATATTCCTCATTGTTTCGATGCACTACTATCGACGCCATAAAGCAATGTATCTAGTTAGTTTTGAATAACTTTTGATAGGGAGCAGAGCTGTGACTTTTATCATTATATAGCCAAGACCTTAAGCCATGTTTTCATAGTCAAAAATTCGTTTCAGAAAAATTTTGAAGACCTAGTTTTCAGAGGATCTTTGGGAAACCGTTTGGAATTTCTGAAAACTGGCATGGTAATCTATTAATTTTGTTTCATAGATAGATAGTTTGTATGTAACTTTACAATTCTACACAAGTCTCAAGTCTTTAACTCTAATGGTCCTGGAGACACAGAGATTCTCCGACAACCATCCTATCTTGCAGCGGACACGTCGGGGAAACTTAAAAACACTTGATGCATAGACAATCGACTGTGGTAATCATCGTGGCAATGTTTATTTTCTTCCTCAGATTACAGAATCTTCACTTGAGCCATTTGGTAGAAAACCTACTTTTTTGCCTGTATCTTTGTAAAATTAAGAATCTTATAACTGACTTATTTCCGATGCAAAATAAGTAAAACTTTCAGAAAACGTTCAACACCATTCACAGATTATGGTTCATGAAAAATTGGCTTTGTGTCATAGATCGGTAGAGGGATTTCCAGAGACCTACTTAAAAGCCTCAGAGCTAAAGTATCGTTCAAGGACATTTTTTCAACTAACAATAAAAAAATTTATTTTACACTTTCCTCAGAGCTTCTGGAACACCATTTATAGCTGATATTTAAGACCCTTATTTCATCAGTCTGAAGTAAAATCGCATATTTATTCAAAACACCTACATAAATTATAATAACCACGTATAACCATCCATCGTTAATTATGACGTAACATATAGTTGTACTTTCATACAGGAATTATAAAGACAAAAAGGACGAGAACATTTTGTTTCAAAAAAGTTCTAAATTGGTCTTCATAAGTTTTGTTTATTTTCATCAAATGATTGTTATTTACAGCAACATTAGATATGTCTAGATAAACCAAAGTTTTGTCCGCCCTGATTCGCACCTTTATTCATGCCATCGTTTAGAAGACCAACAATACCAGCTCCAGCACGTAATTGTTCTTCGGTAAACTGTCGTTCATTTTTCTCCAACATCTTAACACCCAATGTTGGGCCAGAGAAACCTTTCTTTTGTGCCTAAATTAAGAATGATGAATTATTCAACTTTCTCTTACATTTTTGATGACATATAATTTACCTGTCGTCCGAGTGCATGAATAGCTAATGTTACTTGAGGGATGTTACGTTTTTCAAATAAATCAACTGTTTGAAAAAGTTCCGCATCGGGTACTCCATAGGATCGAGCAGCATTTTCTAAATTATTAGAAAAAAAACTATAAAGTTGAAAAATGTTTAAGGCAGTATTCTATAGTGAACTTACGGAAAGCTGCTACATTCTCTCGTAATTTGAAAGCACCACCAGCTGTCGCTATTTTAGGAACCGAATTTGGTGATAACTTATTGATCAATCTTAATTATAAACAAGAGCAGAATACGAGAAGATATGCAAGCTTTTTTGACCATATATAACATTCAACATACTTGCATAGTATAATACCGTCCTTTAGCGCATCTTCATAGGCGCCCTTCGGAAATTTTTCACCTATAACAGCCTCTATCCATTCTTGAGCTTCTTTATCAAGATCGGTGCTTCTTTTAGCAGCCATCTAAACAAAAACGAAATAATTTGGCATTAAATCATATTACCTTCTTATAACGTGTTCTAAGTCTTTTTATCTACACCATATATAATAGACCGAAATTCACGTTTATAAAACAGTTTTATAGAAAAACACAGAGTGAGTATATAATTGACTCTAGAATTGATTTATATTTTGTGGATTAGTGTACAAATGATAATAAAAGAAAACGTTTTCTTTTTGTACTTTATACAAGAACATACTATAGTCTTTTCTATTAATCATGTTTTCTCCATTGTACACTTTTTGGGAATGGAATGCTGGAATGATGAATATCTCTATTCACGGGCAATAATTCGCATCCCTTCTTCTTGTTTAAATTAATATGTGTAGATATTTTCTTTTCATAGAAGTATAGCTTTCGTTTACACAAGAAATTTTTAATGATGTTGATGGTTATGATCACAGTAACAATAATCATATCTCTTTTGTTTTGTTAAGATCAACAAATTATAATGTGAACGATGTCCAAAACTGTTTCTTTATTATTATGTCATGTAGAAAAACACATGTTTTTTCTCCTCACTAAAGCCATTAACCTTTCTAGTTTTAGAGCCTGTTCACTTCTTAAAGTAGATAGATCATCTAGGATACGCACCTTTCCTTGGTTTTCAGCTAACGAGCCATACGCGGGACCATAGTTAGACATAATTCTTTTACAAGTAAGAATCGTTTGAGGCAAGAACTTTTCTTTATGACGAATTATGAGACGGTAGAAGAACGAATAAACACAGGAACTGATGACAATCAGTGAATACTTTGTGTTTTCCTTAAGTTATCTGCCACACAGAATAGTGAAGTCTATTTTAAGCATTACAAGAAAAATTCTTCCTAAAGAATCATATCCACAATGTCAGCAGAAATATAAACATCTGTCTTTTTAAGAAATAGGAATTGGCATAGAGATAATATACAAATACATCGAACGGAAGAAAAGTAATTTTTCCTATCCTATATTTTTTCTAAGTGGGCGTGCGGACACATATTTTCATGCAAGAAATTCTTGTGTGACATACATAGCTGCAGACAAAAACAGTATGTACAAAAAAAAATCGTATGTTCTTCTTAACTCGGACAATGTCTTTTGTGACTCATATAACGTTTTATGAGTTACTCTACTTTTCCATGAGAGATAGAAGTTCACGATTGTATACACATGATTGACAAGTCTTCTGTTTTCATAGTGCCAGTATATCGTGTTATCTCATGCTTTAACGCAAACTTAAGTTTGACAAGACTAGCAGGCTAATCGAAACTTGATTTTGTACTGATCTGTAGACTTCTTCAGTTCACAGTCTTGGCGAATCTTAATGTTTGAGTAGAATGTTCATAGTTACTCAAACCAACAAATCTTATGGAAAGATCTTGCGAAACCTTGTAAAATCACAGTTCAAGAAGTCATAAGACTTTGCAAGATGGTATAGAAGATATATGGTATGAGTATGCAACAGTCATGTTTAACTATGACTGCAAAACTGTAGCACTGTATAACTGTTACATTTAATAACCGAAACTGCTCACAACTGTCGATAAAAATTTATATATAAAACCAAAGTATTTCTTTGTTGAATTCATAGATACGAAAAGAAGTTACTTTTAACGTGATACGCCAGTTGTATTTCAGTTTTTCTTCAAATATACTAGTATTTCTTATCTAACAGTTTTTAACTGCATACCTCCACAACTTGTGCATACCTAGTACACAACTTTCATAAGACCTTAGAGATTTCACTGGAATAGATTTCCCTGAGGATATCACAAGATCTTTTTGATGCATAGCTAGTGATAAGAACTTGAATGAATATGCAATAATTCACAAGATTGCATAAAACTAGATCATAAAATCTTATCTAAGAATTCAAGATCATTCCTCTGATCTATTGCTACCGGTCCTTCTATAACTCACATATTTTTACTTTCTATAGTACATCATATTTTATCATATGAGAAATTTTTTCATGAATCTTTTTACTCAGAAGTTTGTTTTTCGGAACTTTGCTACTGCTGAGGACAAGTGGCGCGAGAAATGAGAGTGAAGACGCCAAAATGAAAGTCAACCCTTCTTTAACATTCCGCATAGCATAAAAAAATGTATTCAGAATTTACACTGTAGCGAAAAAAGATTTGTTATAAAAACTCCATTTCAAGAAAGGACGGGAGCTCATAAGAGGATAAATCGATCCACTAAGAATAGTTTTGCAGAAAATAATTGTGTATCTTATAATCAAACGTTTTCGAAATTAAAAAACTAATACAACAAAGAAATATTCACACTTCAGGTCCATTTTATCTAATAGCCCATCACGTTTAACAATTTGACTACAATTTTTTTTCTACCACGATCCAGTATTTTTAATAATATGATTGAATAGATAAATAAAACTGTTTAAAAAAGAATTTGATCGATACCTACTACGCTGATACGTTGATTGTTGTTCGTTTATAAGCCCTTTTCCGACTGACTTTCCTTTCGAAAATGAGTAGAGATCAATATTTTCAATTTTCTGGTGTAAAGGAGTTGTCACATTAGAAGACCCGCGTTTTCTAATCTGTCCTGACTATTAAAGATTTTAGAGGGGTCTTGTGCCGTGTCCCAAAAAAAATTTTCACCCAAAATATCGTTTTTTAGCAGTATAATTGACGTTCTTTTCTAAAAATATCTTAGAAACAGGGAATCTTTTATTTCAACTTTTACATGACGAGGCTGATGAGGGTCTTCTGTTTGGGGATGGACTCCTAATGTGACAATCCCTTTAGTAGAGATGAGGCCAACATACTAAGCCCAATATACCCTTAGGTAGCCCTTCTTCAGGGCTACAATTCTGCGTGCTATTCGGTCTCTCTGGGTTTGAGCCAAATCTAAACAATGTTCAAAAAATTTGAACAGGAAACCAAATTTTCACCGTACTAAAAGCATTTCTAAGCCAAACAAGTGTTATATACGTAATCTTCAAGCAAAACTGCATCAGAAAATGTCATTCTCAGCGATTTACAAATACTTTACTATTTCGCAAAAATTGCACTCGCTGTAATCTAGGAGGATTTATGGAAGTGTTTGTAAGTGGTTGAAAATGGAAATTAATCACATTACTTTTCAAACAGTTTTATTTATCTATTCAATCATATTATTAAAAATACTGGATCGTGGTAGAAAAAAAGTTGTAGTGATGGGCTATTAGATAAAATGGACCTGAAGTGTGAATATTTCTTTGTTGTATTAGTTTTTTAATTTCGAAAATGCTCGATTATAAGATACACAATTATTTTCTGCAAAACTATTCTTAGTGAATCGATTTATAAGCTCCCGTTCTTTATGGGAAATAGTAAAAACATAGGTTCGCTCGATTACTTGAAAATTGCGATCTGTACTTTTTAGCTACAATGTGACAGAACAAGTACAATGTTCTGTTGTACTCATGAAAAGCTCAATAGCAAAATATGGGTACAACGGATCACTCCTAGAATGTTAGGTTTCTCAATGGGTTCTTCCAATTTAAAAAGGGAGTAAAAAGAAATTCCATCGTCTCCATTATAGCAAAAAACTAGTTTTGACCCTGTGAATGAATCAAAGGTGTTTTGAAAGGTCTCACATCTTGGCCTAAGCCAAAATTTTAAGTTTTGTTTCTCAATTTTTGTGCGAAAGTTCTCTTTATGAAACTTAAAAAAAATAAGCTTTGGTTTTTTCCTCTTTAACTGGGGTCACGATATAGATGTTGAACATGGGTGAACCCCACAGATTTCTATCTGTCACTAAAAAATATATTAGTGCATCGATTAGGAAAATGAGTTTTCTTTTTTTGTATAGATTAAAAATCAGATGTTTAGTTACTACCAATTTAATATATAGCCTAAGCTACAGATTTCACATCGTAACCAGGCCTAATAGCACTGATGGGCTTAAAACTGTTTTTTGAAAGTTAAAAGTTGAGAAAATTTCTAAAATGTTGATACAGTTAAAATCCTAGTTATACCGCAGATATAACTATGAACCACAGTTATAACTATCAACTCGGGTTGAACAATATAACTGCGGTTGAACGAGTTATAACTCTAAATGGGTAGAGTAATAACCATTCCAACTCCAGTTATAACTGCATCAGTTTTAGTAATGACTTTAAAATTATGAAAGCTCATTTCAGTTTGTATTATGGCACAGTTATAACTAAAGTTGAAATAGTCATAACTCTCTCCACTGCAGTTATATCAATCAACGCGAATTTATAGTTATAACTGTAGTTCATAGTTATAACTATTGTAAATTTCTGACTAAAAGTTAAATTAGTTATAACTAATTTCAACTGCAACTAGTTACAACTCAGATAGTTTTAAACCCATCAATGCCTAATATACATATTAGATTCAGACCGAAAGGGTATGGCTTGGTGCTTATGCTTTTGGTCATGCACTTCAAAGGTACTGTGTTCAAAACTCGCCTTTGACAAATTATACAATAGCCTTGGACAAATTATTTTTTTCGTAATGCCTCGGATTATTGCTTTGTCATATACAAGATCAGAAGCTTATTAACTCTGTGGAAAAGATCGGGCTATCGAAACTGACATTTATCAGCATCCTACACCGATAGCGATAGCCACAAGGCGGGATATTCTTTCTTCTTCCTTCCTTAAGTTACACAGCTATATCTGTAAGACCTTATAATCAGAGAATAAATTTATTTCATAAAGTGTGGCATAAGATTTGGCATAATTATACAAGACTGTATCTAAACGTATGAACTGCAAGTGTACGTCTGGTAATGTATCATCTCTCATATACTTGAAATACTGTTCATTTGGGATTGCTTTATTACTGAATGATACTAGAAAGATTATAGAAATAATTCCAAAGAAAAATCTACTGTGATTGATATCCTCATCCTAATTCTAAAGTGTCTTTATATAATACTTAATCATTATTGTACATAGATTCTTTGATTCATTATCAGTAAAATGAAAATATCGAGTTTGATTAATAGATAGACGTACTAATTATGTTTTTAGAGAATGGAACCATATGTACAAATATGTTGTTAATATTCATGCATCTATACAATTAAAAACAATACGTGATTATATGCAAGTACCCACAACTCAATTACCTTTCTCTTAAGCTCAATATCCATTCCATAGATTGGCATTGTTCTATATAGAAAATCAATAATCTCAAATAACTCCGTATATTAAAAACACTTTTGTCTATCTTTCTATGCCGATATGTTTTATACTTCACCCATTAAATGTTATGATGCTATGAATAATAGACTGATAGAGTAATTGAAAATAATAAAATCGTCATGTTACGAATAATTATTCGTTAAAACATCGATAGTTATTTATTCATTTACAGATTTTAGGACAAATAAACACATCAATCTCCGCTTTTTCATTAAACCTATCGTGGGTTTAGACAAACAAGTAATATGACAAACAAGCAATATGAGAAGAAAAAAGACAATTGTATTAATTAGAGTACGGTGTATGGGTCAGTTTAATAGACAAAAACAAAATAAGAGCGAAGAAGCGCTCGATGGTGCCAATCAATAATATTATTGCGCCTTCTTTAATCTATATGTAATCTTCTTATCTTAATAAAAAGAAAATATACATGGGATGTGCACAAAATCAGTGCATTCAATATTCTCTTTTGCTTCTTACAATAATAAAATATTTTTCATCTGCTATAACTATTTTTTTACAATTTACATATACAAAATTTCGATCTGTCTAATATGCGTGACACTGTTGATCATAAAATAAAACTTTTATTATATTACACCATAAACTGAACAGCATGACTCTATAAATATAATATTTTTGTATTGCAAGAAATATAATGACAAATTGTTTTCTATTTGAGAAAACAGTTATTGTCAATTGAATTTCATGATATATTTCATATTGAGAATAGAGACTTTTTTTTTATTGAATTTTTAATGCACTGCATTAAACACTAAAATTTCATAAAAGTATGATTATCTGTAGAGATTAAATAGGTTGAGACTGTGTAGAAAAATCACATATAAGCTCGAAAAAATGTTGTGAAACAAAATGATACAGATAGATACAAATATAATATAAAAAAGACTTATAAAAAGACATCTTATCAATGTATAAGCTCGAATGAATTCAAAACGTTTTTTTTTGTTGAAAAACAAAATAAAATAAGCTCTAAAATTTTACTTAATATGCCTGATAAAACGGGCTATTCTACGTTGATTTTCAAGTAGAGTTTCTTTATTATTCGATGATTTATTTTCACTAACTCGTCGATTTCTTTGAGCAGGCATTGGATTAGTCACTTGATTATTAATTGGCGGTAATGTTCTTAGACGATATTGTCCTTGAGATGATAATGGTCGAGCAACTGAATCTGAGCTACCTTCTCGTGTCAATGTTGGCTCTGATCGTATAAATGTTCCTGTACCATTACCACTGCTAGTTGAATTTCGTGTACGAATTACATTGGTAGGATTTGGAATAGGACCGGAGACACGACGTTCAATATCTCGATAGGCGAGTGGCGGTGAATGTAATGCACGTGAACCGTGACTAACATTGCCATTTAAAACTCCTAAAAGATAATTAATAAAACATATTTAGTATTTTTAATTTATTGTATCGATGAAAGAAAAATATAAATTTTCTTACCATTTTTTTTCAATGTTAATAACTGTTCTCTGGCACTAATGAGCGCATCTTTTAATTCTTCACGTTCTGTACATTCTTTATGAACAGTTTCTTGAAGTGTAATAACCTTAATATAAAAAACAGAATTTTAATATTATGTTATATCAATTAGGATGTTTAAAAATGTACTTCTTCTCTCGCTTGTTCTAAATCACGTTTCATTTCAGCTAGTTGTGATTGTGTATTAAAGAGATTTGTTTCTTTTTGTAATAAATCTTCTTTTAACTTCAAATTATTTGTATTATTCTCTTTATTTAATTCACGATGATCTAAAAAAAATTTATTAAACTTTAATGTAGGTAGTGATATGATCAAAAACTAATTTTTTATTCGCACTTGCTTGTTCATGAAGTTCTTTTAAAACTTTTCGTAATGTATCCAATTCATTTTTCAATGTTATTTTATCATTTTTCAATTGTTCAATTTCATTTTCATAATGTTGACGTTGTTCAATAGTTACTTTTTCAGTCGATATCAATTCATGTTTTAATTTTTGAGTAAAATTACCATTATCATTTTCATATTTTTTTAACAGACCAATATATTTTTGTTTTTCAATATCAAGTTCCTTGAATCAAAATATAAGAATTTGTATAGTATGTGAAAAAGATCTATTCAATTATAAATTACGTAGAAATTTTTTCTATTGATGTCATTAAGTGATATAGAATTCTATTATTATTTGAAGAAACTGGTCCAATGTTTCATCAAGAAGAAAACATTCATACGTAAATTACTTATTAATAATGGGTATTTAGACAGAAAGAAATATAGGTTATTCATCAAAATAAATGATATCTATCTGTAAAATTGACTATATTCTATTCATTTATTATAATGAAGGTTATCTCGAGAATTTATAATAAAATATTGTAGATTGAATTGTAAATTATATAATACGTACAGCTTTAAATCCCTCTTTAAGTGATGTTTCCAAATCTTTCATTTGTGCACAATGTTGTTCTCTTTCACGATTTAATTCAATTTGTAATCGATCAGGCCATTGTTCAGCTTTTTTTAATTTTGAGTGATAACTATTATGAATTTTATTTAATTCTAATTCATGAGCAATAGTTATAGTTTCTCTTAAAGAATTAACAAAAAAATAATAATAATAATAAAATAGTACACTGTATTCAAAGAGTAACACAATATACATACTTTTGTTTTTTGTTCTCAATATTTTCATTATGTAAATATTCTAATTCTTTTCTCAATGTATTTAATTCTGCTGTAAAAATTCAAACAAGACTTATAATATTTTAATTATTTAAGAATATTTTCCGTTCTTTTCATATGATTTACTTACAATTATTATCAATCAATTCCCGATTTAATTCTTCTAAAGAATTATATTTATGTAAAAGTTTTTCGTATTCTTCTCGTGTACGTTCTAAAATAGCATCACGTGCTTTGGCTGTGTCTTCTAATCTATCATAGTTTAAAAGAAGAAGAAGAGAAAAAAAGAAATTTTCATACATAAAATAGTTCAAAATATCACATAAATCCTACTTGTGCTTCATATTGGTATCTAAGTGTTGAAATTTTGTACGTACTGTTTCTATATCATTTTCTAGACTTCTAAAAGAGAAGAAAAAGAATAGAATACATGTAACAAATAAGTAGAACTATATACCGTTTCGTTGTATTTAACTGTTCACATTCTGTACTCAATTGTACTAATTTTGTGCGAGTCATTGCTAGTTCAGTTTCAATTTCTGTAATAAAAATAATAAATTATAAATATTCTTAATTGGAAAAAAATTCTTGATTCAATTACTTGTTCGAAGTTCTTTTTCCTCCTTAAATTGTTGTTGATACTGTTCACATATTAAATCGAGATTTCTCTTAATTTCGTCTTTTTCTGTACAATGTTTTTCTAAAGTGGCGTATGATGTCTGTTGTTTAGTTAACGACAGAAATAATTCCTGTTTTTCTTGGTCAGTTTTGTATAAAACTTTTTTCAAATGATTAATCTTATCTTGCCGAACATTTATTTCATTTTTTGCTAATTCTAAATCATTGTTTAATCGATTATTTGACTGTTGTGACTCAATGCGAACATTTTTTAACTCTGCTATAGTATTATCACGCTGACTGAAAAAAAATTAAAAAACCGATAATTGTCTGCAACTCTCATTTTAAATCTTTCGTTTACTTGATTTGTTTTTGAAATGTTTCTAATTGAGTATCGTATTTATCCACTATTTTTTGTATTTCTAAAATACATAGCATCGATAGTGTGAGAAAGGACAAATAAGAAAGAAAGAAAAAGAAGAATACGTGCATCTTGTGAACACTATTATCATTAGAGAGTGCCGAAAAGTCTCTAAGAGACTTGTCTGTTTTAAGTAACATGGGTAAACTGTTCAAGGTTATCACATGCTTAGCTGACTCCCCAGTTCAAACATAGCGAACTATGTAACGAACAACATAATTGTCAAATCATCGTTCTAGAAAGAAGGATTTGTATCAACATGCCTGTATTAAGTGTCGTATTCAACGAATTATATTGTGTTTTCAAATTTGAAATTTGGTTGTAGAACGTCTTTTGTAATGATAAATATTCCTGTTTCAGTGTTTGTATAATAGTATAAGATATTTTCAAATTCGATACAATACTTGAATTTGATTCTCTAGAATAGACTCTGAAATAGAACAATATTTATGAAAATCGATATTAATCATTTACTCGACACGTTGAACAATTAACTGGGTTTTTTGCAATTCAGTTGTCAATAATTGAATTTGATTATTTTTTTCATTGAGTCTAAAAGTGAAAATTTGAACAAAGAAGACATTTGATAGGTTAATCTTACTGTTGATCTTTAACGGCAAGTAATATTTCTAATTCGTTATTTTTTAAACGTTGATTTTGTATTGTTTGTTCCAAAGCTTGTTCACGACTAGTTATACCGGCATAGTAAGCTAATTCTGTTTCTAATTTCTTCAATAAAGTAAAATAGTAATGAGGAATAGAACAAGAAGGAGAAACCATACAAACCTGACATTTTGCTTCTAATGCTTTGATTTCATTATGAATTAAATAACTGACACCACAAAACTGACAAACAGTTTCATTTCGATTCATGTTTTGTATTTCGTCTGGTAATGGAAAACGAGGAGTATAACGTTCGAATTGTTCCATGAGAGATCTTAAGCATTCAATAGAAGAAAAGAAGTTAGATCTGAAATAAATAAAATAGAAGAATCATACTGACTCAGAACAAACGTTGCTTTATTAAAAATAACTCGTAAAGTATCTATAGAGGCTTTCACAAGCCGAAAGAATCCACGAAAGATTTATTCTTTGGAAAAAGAATATATTTTAACATAACGTTAAAAAACGATGAAAATTCGTAATTAATTGAAGTGTGAGAAAGCCAACCCATGTAAATTCACTACGTCTGAAAAGAAAATTTTTATTATCCGACGTTTCGGTCTCTTCATGGAGCCATTATCAAGGAAATTTATAATTGAAATAAAAACTGTACAATAATGGCTGCTGTTGAAAACCCAAAATCTAAAAAATGTTCTATAACTTGTGTACAAAAAAGTACTAATACCGCCCATGCAGACGTTCTACTAGTAAAAAAGACTAGTCGATTTTGACTTTTGGTTGCTAGTCGGAAGTCCAAAACGACTCATCGGAGTGCCATTTCAGGACTAATCATCGACTAGTCGGTAACTAGTCAGAACAATCTAGTTAGAGCAGACTGACCGCAATGGCATGTTTCGACTGTATACTAGTCGAGTGCCGAAAAGTCAAAAACGACTAGTCCTAGTCGGATTTGATGCAGCCAGTCAAACTGGGAATTCGAGACACTTTCTGAAGTATCTATCTCAAGATCGGCGTCCCATTCAAGGATCAGTCCGAACTTCGACTCTCACTCAGAACAAGGTTCGATGACCTATTCAATCGAGTAAGAAGAAAATTTCGCTGTCTTTTAATAATCGGTGATGAAACAATCCGTAGTTTATATAAAGTAGTACAAACAGGAAAAGAAAAAGGTGAATGAGTGATTTTATGATTTTGACTAGTCGAAAAAACAGTGATCAGTCGATGTTGATCCGTTCGATTAGTTAAGAATTCCGACTACATACCGACTGATCGGCCAAAATTTCGACATTTCCGCCTTGTCTATGTACTACTTGATTCTGATTTTACGTCCACTTCGACAGTATTAAAAATAAGTGTTACGTTCACTACAGGATGAATCGCATGCTTGAGACATTGTAAGTTGAACCACTTTTATATTTTTAGCGATAACTGTGGACTCTATATTGTGATGGCAGCAAGACCTGCGACAAAGGTATTTCTGATTAAACAACCACAATCTTTCATATAGTTATCCACATATTGATATTTTATTGTTAGAGTCAAATGCGCTGATTGCGATAACTTTCCATATTGATAAATAACAGGTCAACATTTCACACTTGCGTACGATCTCCATTCTCAAGAGCTTGGAGTCCTTACGGACAAATTCTTTCACTTTTCTCCTTTCTCATCCCCTCTATAATATATGGATCACCCCAAGAAGCACTCTTCTAGTATTATATGTTTCCGCTTTTCTCTCTGTTTTTACTTCTGTCCATTCTCCTCTGTATATACAGGCATGTAATCGGATATTTTAAATTCAGTCTTGTAGTATTTGCTGTGAATGAAGAAAAATAAAAGTGGTCAGAAACGCATTTAGGATAGTTGCCCACACTGCGACAGATTCTGTCCAAACGTAAACTTGGTTTAGATCTTGGTATATTCAGGATATTTCGCGCATTATGAGTAATCAAGAATGAACCACCTTGTCTTTAGCATTGTCTTCTGTAGGTGTTCGCCTTTCACATTAAGTTCGAGTCGTGGAGATAGTAAGACGCGTTCATAATGATAGATTTCTGATCTCATGAGTCTTCTTGAATAAAACTAATCTAATAAAACGCTTCGCCATTTGAGCAGACAAACAGCAAGACGAGGACTTTAATTCGTGCTACACCATTGATATTTTTTAGAGCTCAATGAGGAGGAATTGTTATGAATCCAAAATGCTACTAATTTAATAATACTCCTGTAATAATAAATATAAACGCACGTCATGCAGTTCAAAGTTGTTAAAACGTAAAATAGGTACCATTTTCTACGAACTTTCTATTTAGACACAATAAAAAACGAGCAGATAAAGTGATTAAGATTCAAAAGTGTATTTTACAATATTAATTGCCTCAATTTGCTGGTAATCTGGATTGTTGATGAAATATAATTTGACAGCTTGATAAACCATTATGAACGTTTTTTCATTCATGTTGCTAAGTGACAGTGATATTCAATTTTTGCAGATTTCAATTCGATCTAAGTGTGAAAAGGTTTTATTCAGACAGCAGCATTCTGAAGTCATCTTCTTTCTGGAACTATGTATCCGTTAGCCAGCAATTTATATGGAGGATATGTCGACGTTTGTCATTGGTTCACATATGACTCATCGGGTCCATAATCCAAGTCTTCTTCTTACAAATTCTGCAGAAGACTCACAATTTCTCCTAACATCCATAAATCATATAAGTACTCGTTTTTTCGCTTTGTAGTAGAGTTACTACATCGCATAGTTGAGAATCGTATATGTGTTCTTTCTTTCAGTTTTCACCTCCTTGCTCCCTCTCGTGCAATTATCTTGCTCCTTTTTCGCGTTTTTACTGACCATGATTATTTTAAATACGGAAGTACCCTTCCGCTTTCTGCAGACTGACTGCATTACGTTTACTCTACGAGTCATAGTAAGTAAAAAGATTATTTTAATTATTTCTCATTATCCAGTGTACGCTTTTCTAGTAATTTTGTAAATCCAGTTCTACGGTGTGGGAATGTATTATCCATTACTAGGGATGAGCGGTAACGGTAAAATATTTTTTCACCGAAGTTTACCGCGGTAAAGATTTGAAGTTATTACCAAAGCATCGGTAACCGCTCATCCCTATCCGTTACACACTATAGAAATATTTCACAGCAAAAATGTGGAAAAGAGGCGAAGAAAATGTATCGTCAAGACTTCAAACCCATATCTACATGAAAGAGCTGCAGTTCCTCCGTAGAAATTCTACGTCCATTAGTGAAAAGCCACATTTTTAGTGTGGAATTATCTCCTAATTGGTTTTCATGTTTTACTTAGCGTAGAGAGAAGTGTTGCACTTTCACATCTTTAGAATAGAACTGTTATCAGTACCAGTACAATCATCATAAGACTAAACTAATATTTACGAATCACAAACCGATAGTACTTGGCATACACCATCAATATAACATACGCGTTAGTATCTGGACCTCGAACTAAGTGACTCCCAGGTCTACTCACCATGAGCATTCTAAAATGCCTCCGTATTTCCTATACACTGTGAAGTCCCGTAGATTGGTAACAGCCAAACATAACAGTTAACAGTTGTTAAAAACATTTTTGGAGTTTCCGGTAAAATCTTTGACGTTTTTCCACAAACCATTTTTTGCCAAAAATTTAGAAAAATGTTTTTCGCCAGCCACTTTCCGGAAAGAAATTTTTTTAGCTCCTCCCATCCCTGCGAACAATAGGAAACCCTGTATCAGTCGCCAAGATATAAAAGCTGGATGTTTCACACTTTAAGTGTGACATGTCTACCGAGTGGGAGACGATGTTTTTGTCGTGGAATGTTGACATTCAATCTGCGCCTCTTCAGGACAGTGTGTCCTGTATGTCTAAAGATAAATGTAATGATATTGTTGATTTGATGCATAGAACAAACTTTGTAGAGTTTTTGATGGATCTGTAATGTATACGACATTTTTGGTGTCTTATTCATCTAAATTCAAACACTTCGCGAATCGATCATTGCAGGTTTGAAGAATCGAACAACAATATTAATGTTGAAACTGCATGTCACTTTTGATCGCTTCCGTACTAAGCAATTCCAACGTCAGACCTGCAGTTGTCCAATCAAGAATCGTGCACATCCATTCATTTTATTTCATCTTGAATAAGCTATTATTTTGTCTATATGTGACTTGCTCAAAGAAAACTTATTATATGGATGAACTTTTGCCAGTCATCCTGTAACTTTTGGGCATCTCTTGAAGTTTTACTACCTTGAACCATATTGCAAATTATCTTGTGTGAGAAAACCGCTACTCTTTGTGAAAACTTTTATAGTTATTTTATTCTAACGCGAAGGGTTATAACATTTTTTGCACTAGCTCCTCTTGTTCTCTCGAAAATGAAGAATTGAGCTTCAATAAAAATAGTCCCGAGTCGGTCGCATGTATGCAAACTTACGTCGATTAGACTCAAAACACAAAATCTTCAGTCCGAATCTCCAGATGCAAGCTCGAATCTGGATAAACTATTCGCAAATCACTTACTCACGCTGTGAAGCTAGTTTACAGAGAATTTCTCTAAGACAAAGATATCAGCTACTCATTAATAAAATTTTGCATATCTATTAGGAATCGCTTGATGAGCCAAAGATAAATTAATTAAAGCATATTTGTGTATGAACTATTGTAGTGTTCTACAAACAATTTTCGGGAGTATCCTTAGCTATACATTTCCTGAGTTCAGTTTGATTTACTATTAACTGACAGAGCTAGGAAAGTCAGAAGTTTTGCAAGTCACAAGTTAAGTCGAGGTCAGAAACTTTTTTCTTCCAAGTCAAGTCACGCCTCGAAATTTTTTCCTCCAAATCAAGCCAAGTCTGGTTAAAATTAGGTAGAACATAAAATTTGCTAGCACCTTTTTGGGTCAGAGAGTTTTTATAGCTTTACAAACTCACTTCCATGGTAGAAAAAGTCTAATTTAAACGAGAATCTCTTACTAGGAATGACTTGACTTGAAAAAAATTTCTCAAGTCAAGTCATATCCTCAGAAAATTTTGGATCAAGTCAAGTCACAGCCCAAAAAGTTTTGGACCAAGTCAAGTCAAGTCAGACTTGACTTGGGCTTGAGGCATTTTTGACTTGACTTGCCCAGCTCTGGTAACTGATATCAACGTGTGAAAGTAATGTTATCATATCTAAAGCTAAAATAGATTATGAGCGATCGATTCTTTTTCTAAGATCGCTAAATATGACTGATTTTCATTTTTTTGATGATAAATTTGCTGCTAAAATCATGTAATATATTGAATATCCTCTAGAGAGATGGAAGAATAAAATTGTTGTGTGTGTAGCTCATCTTTTTGCAATATACATTATAATTTTCTTTTGATTTAGTTTATTGAACAGTAGTTCATTGAGGCATATAATATTATTTTATGAATAATCATTTATGTTGTACTAACACGTATCGAATAGACAGACAAGGCATTTTTGATTTCCATTCAAACATATATATTTGTGAGAAGTAAACTTCAAAATATAATCATTTCATTTGAGTTTAGCTTATGAATCTGAGCACCAAAGGCAGCATGTTTTCTCGAATCAATTTAAAAGTTTATGATACTTTTTTTAACGATAAGTTTATTTGCTTGAAAAGTTAAAATTCCTAACCTCAATTTCGTGCTGTAAATTGGGACTGTTTAAACTGTCACATTGTTCGATAATGATTCATTTCTAATTTGAAATGTACCATTTTCTATATTCTTAAACTAGCATTTTTTTTTATTTCTCAACATGTACATACAAACAACAGCGGAATGAATGCTCTGTAATAAACAGAATCACGCTTTTTTTCTCTTCTTAATGTATTTAAGAACTGTGTATAGATTTATTTTTGTATACACGTGAAAATTGTGTGCATCGGGCCATCTTCATCATCTATAAAGCGCGTCTTATATAAAAAACACTTTTTGTGTTGTTTACTTTCTTCTACTTTTCTCTCTTTTCCTCTCAATTTTGTATCTTTTTCTCTGCCAAATAATGCACCCATTTATAATGCGGTAGGTAATGCGTATATACACAAAAACATATGGCAATATATATATATTTAGTTAGTATAGTAATACTATTGTTTGCTAGTCAATACTATAGATAAAATATATATGAGTTCTCTCGACGACAGTCCATCGACGAATTCTGATTTTTCATTCAAAGGTATAGAAAGAAATAGATAGAGAGAAATAGATGACTAAGAAATTATTCAATAGGAAAAGAATTCTTAACTTTAAAAGGCATACCACTAAATTGGGTAGGCATATCATAAAACAGTAATAATTTCATTATTTCATTAAGATAATAATTTAAGAAAAGCTTTACTCTCTAAACTGTGTATCATGATAAAAATTTGATATTTTGTTTGCTTTCAAGTAAGCAGATAGGGCTTCATTAGTTGTTTCTTTAATCGACTAACAAAGTGTTTTTATTGTCATTCAGAGTACTCTCATGAGACAATTATGTCGAACTTATTCCCATTTATAGGCTCATATCTGCCATTTATAGGTTCATAGGCCGAACGGCTCATATGCTCTCTTAGTATCATTCAGAAAGAAACTGTGTTCTAGAAACCTGTCATTGCCTTTTAACATAATAACGCTTTACGACTAGTTTGTAGAGTACAAAGTCATATATGTTTACAAATTGTTAAAACTAGCAATCAAATTTTGAAGAGTCATGGGACTTCAGAAATATTGTTACGGCGAAAGGTAGTGATAGGTCTCCAAAGTCCTAATTTTACATGGTGATGTAAACATAGCATATGAACTATGAAATTCGTAATTAGCGTTGAGAACTACCTCCAAAAAAACTCTTATCAAAAACGTGAAGAAACTCTGCCACGTGACTCTTTTCCTAGCTAAAAACTAATTATACGATCGCAACCGACACTATGGGAAATTTTGTTTTGCTTTGTTTAAAACTACCTGCATATGCATGTTTTAATTGCTAAGATTGATTATCGTGAATCAATCAACTGGAAAGTTTTTGACATCGATAGAAAAAGAAAGTCAGAAGAGATCTTTTTTTATTACAATGCACGTTTTTGTATTCTGTGCGTAAGTGATGTACTTTTATCTACAACCTTTATCTGTCACTCCTGTATATATAGATATATAGAAGTTTTTTCAATATCTACTTTTATTTTCTCCAACGTGAGTAACCGTTCAACGTACATGTCAAACTTAGTCTTTTCAACTGAAGACACGTATGCATACAGCGCATTCGTGATTCATTCCTGTTGGCTTTGCGCTGGCAAAAAAGTTACATAACATCACGTTAGAAAACGTGTGAAGAAGAATAAAATAAATAAAACGAAAATTTGTATCTATCGTTTCATTTATTACTTACTTACACTTTAGTGAACAAAGGAGCGAGTGGAAGTATTAAGACCTATAGTGCGTGCTACCAACTTTCAGCTAACTGTTTCTTTTAGTCATAGGTCAAGTGATAATTAATTTTTTAGATTATTCATCGCATTTACTTGCATCATTCTTTATTGAAGTTGTTTAAACAATAAAACAATGGACAATCGTTATACAGAAGCCGATTCGACAACTTCGGAATGGAATAGTCCACCATCTACTTATAATAGCAATACAGAGTCTAATTTGAATACTGCTATTGACAACAAGTACGTTTTTGTTTTTTACTTCCACCTCTTTGCGTATTCTCATTCACACTTTGACTATTTTAGTTTACAACATTCATCTAATAGTTTGAATCGTGAAGATGGTTATGATAATTTAACAAAAGATAGTTATACTACCCGTGAATATAAAATTGAGGAACATCCGCATACTAGTAGTTATAGTTCCGAATATCAAAAACATGAAAATAATATCACGACGAGCAACAGTGATAATCATCCATCATCAACAACACAAAAACGGTTCGAATCAAGAAATCATCTTCCAACATCTAGTAATATTGCAAATGGTAATAGTTCAGTTACACCCATGGAATTAAAAAAAACAGAACAATTTGGTAAACAACATGCTGAGGATATTATTACAAAAGCAAAAAGAGTTTTACGTCATCAATGTAAGTATGACTCAGATATGGAAGAGAGAAAACGATGATTAATCTGAAAAGTAGTTTGCATATAATCTTCACGAAATATGAACATTTTAAAGTTTAGACTTAGGTCAATATTCTTTTCTATAACGAGAATACTCGTAGGTGGAGGGAAAAATGAAAAACTTTTTCTTTTCAATTAACCATGCTTTCATTAGTCAAACTCTCTAAAGGATTCAGATCTTATTAGTTTCTATTACGAAATATTTTACGATATAGTTTTAGTTCTCTGTACGTCAACTCTTGCTTAGACAGTATAAAACTTGTATATTAACTATAAGTGGAAAAAGTTAGACAAATCCATATTGTTTAGTCATTAGTCTATTTTCTTCCAAAATATATTGAACAGAACATAATTAGGAAAAATTTTTCATAAAAGATGGAGATCATTTTTTCTTTTACATCTTATATACATTATGGACAGAGAAAGTATTTTATCTCTTATTTGAAGATCATTTTTTGGAAATGCTTTTTTCTCTCTTCCAATCAAATAATCTCTGCTACACGACAAAAGTATTAATGAATGACACATGACTAAGTATACGTGCTGTAAATATTTAAAATCTTATTTTTCTTCTAACTAGAATAATAAAAAGAGTATAATTTAACTTTATGCCCATTTTCATGTAATACAGATCTTTTTATGTAAAAAATTAAAAATTATGTGAGTATTTTCATCTCTTTTTATATCTATGGATCACTGAGAATAGGAAGAGCAAGAAGAGAAAATAGATCACATTGTGGTTTTTCCCTGGATTTTTTTTTTCTTCGTCAGAATATAGTGAAAATAATGAAATTAGCTTCTCTTGCGTCCACATTATCATTAAGTGAATGAAGGACAATTATTATTTTTTCTCTGTATAGAATAAAAAAAAAACTGCCTATTTATCATATATATATATAAATTCTTCTGACGTCGATAGTTAAAAAGAGAAGCGACGATGTTCCAAAAATAAGAACAAAGAAAAAATAAAGAGAGAAATACTAGTTTTTCTTTTGTGATGATGAATCGATAGATATACATACTACAAATTAAACTCATCAAATAAAGAGAAAATTTATTGCTTTTCTTGCTGTTTTATGACTTGACAGGCAATGAACGCAGGTATATATTAAAAAAATTTATCTAAGATCATTTATGAAATAAAATATCTAATTCTTTTTGTTTTGAGCAAATTATAATTTAATGATGTTTATGTAAA
The DNA here is from genome assembly GCA_905250885.1 of Didymodactylos carnosus. Lineage (NCBI taxonomy): Eukaryota > Metazoa > Rotifera > Eurotatoria > Philodinida > Philodinidae > Didymodactylos > Didymodactylos carnosus. The sequence goes on along the minus strand of CAJNOQ010001132.1, from coordinate 6,500 downwards.
ACAAAGAGATAAGGAGAACAGTAGTTATTATGATATCATAGGTCAATTAATCATTTTCTAACAAATATAATTCCTTGATCTTATAGTCCTATTTGATTAAGATTACAAAAAGGCATTCATAATCGGCACTCAAAAAGTAAAGACTTGTACGGATTGAGAAAATGAAACCTGAAGCTGATTCTACTCGTCACAATGTATCCCGAACTGATTAGAAAAAACTTTTTTTTGTTGAAAAATGAATACTTACCTTAGACAAAACTTTTTCTATATACATTGTAGCATCTCCTTTTTCTCACACTTTTTTTATTTTCTATTTGATATAGTGTTCGAATGTGTTATGTAAGCTTCAATTTAAATCAATTTAAATTTTTTGTTGATTTTTAGTCGAACGGACTCAACAAAGTGTTCAACAAGTACATAAAAAAGCCGTTTCAATGGTACCACCAGAGGGTAAGCACCTTTTTTTAGCCAAATATGTTCATTATTAATTATTTGTGTTGACGCTTTTTATTTACAGGAAAAGATCTTGTTTATTGGAAACGACCAATACATACTGGAGTCGTGTTTGGTATATTATTAGCATCCATAATAACATTTATGTTCTTGTCATCGCTTGCTGCCATTTCATTTTGGTTATTAGCATTATTAATAACCATTGGTTTACATAAATTATATAATTATGTTATGAGTACGTTCCTTGGACGTGATACTGAGGATTTATTTGGGTAAGTAATTATTAAACTATTTGTTATGTAAAATTAAGAAAAAAGCCAAGACACTTTTAGTCATAGTAGAAAATATCTGATCCATGAAGAGTTGATATAATAATTAATTATTATAGTATAGAAGATCATTTATTTTCTTTTTTAGTTCATTAGTTCCACTAGATGTAAGCGTTTCTCAAGATACAGCTCGAGCTATTTCGGATTTTGTTCATAAAAATGGTACAAAAACGTTAAAAATGGCACGACATTTGTTTTTATGGGAAAATCTGACTGATTCGGTTATTGTAAGTAAAAAAAATGATCTTGTTTTCTTTTAAAAAAAATCTGTATGTAATATATTTTAGTTCGGCTTCGTTTTATTCATATTTTTCTATATCGGTTTGTCAATGAATGCATTAACACTCGCTTTAGTTGGTACGTAAATTTTTCTATACATTTGTAGTAAATTAACTGAGTTCAAATTTGTTTATTATTTAACAGTCTTGTTGTTCTCGTTCACCGTTCCAAAAATATACCAAGTTTATCAGGTAAGAGAATAGTTATGATGAGGAGTTACACAGTACGATGTGTTTATTATAAATTAAATGACATTTACTTTGATCATTACAGGTTCCAATTGATCGTACTGCAAAAAATATTCTTGATAAAATTAACCAACTGTTAACGAAGTATGTTGTCTATTAAAAATTTTATTATTATTATTTATATTAATTATTTTTCTTTTAGTATTACATCAAAACTACCAAGTAGTGCAAAAGCTAAAAAGCCTTGAAAATAGGATATGAGAACATTCAATCAAAGCGTTTGATTCAATCAAACTCTGTTATCTTCATCTAGCAGACGTTCGTTCTTTTTTTATATTCTTTTTGTTGTTGTTTTTTTTTGTATGATGATGCAAACGAGAAAAAAAGTTGTATTTGAATGATAGTGTGTGTTTTTCGTTTTATATGTTTTTTTGTATAGAAATCCTGAACCTTTTTTTTTTCATCAAAATGTGAACCATTTGCGCCAAAAACAACAAATTTACTACTCTTTTTATACAAATTCTGGTTGTCGTTTCTTTGTTTGTTTGCATATCGATAGCAATCAGTTTATATATTACATGTTTGTTCATGTGTTTGTCTGAGTGCGTTTTGGGTTCTACTTTCTTTTGTCTCCTTTGAATTTTCAACTTAGCATGTTTACTTTAGAAAAGAAAAATATTTTCGTCATAAGCAAGGAAATGTTCAGTTTTTTTTTTCTTTTAAGCTCTTTTTTCTTCTTCTCTTGATTAGTAAAATCTTCTTACATGTATTCGATATATGAACGTAAAAATACTGCTTTGTTCTTGTTTCTTTTCATATTTTTAAAACAATAAATAATCTGACAGAAAAGCTGAAGTGTTGATCACCATTGGTACATGTACGATTAATACCTGAATAAGATTTTTGTCATAATAAGAACGAATTTTTCATCCACCAGAAGTTTATTGTTTTTGAACTATTTAATAAACTACAAAAAACTGACTCAGAATGCTCTCGTTTTTGGATTTGTGGTAGTTGTGTATGACAATTTTAAAAAACTGTCAAAACTTCTCTTTTTTGCGAACCCTTTTGGTGCATGTGATAATATCATTTTCTTTCACACAATTGGTAACAGATATATGATTACGAATTCACTAAACGTTTTGGAAAACTAAAGACGATTGTTTTTCCTCCTCTACATAAATTGCCTTTAATATGAATGCGTAGATTTTGTACATGTAAACAAACATTGTAGGAAAATAGATCGAATAATCGACGCTTTAGAAAAGTAAAGCAGGAAGACACTTGATATCAACCTCTAAAATCTGTAAAAAAACAAATAGATCACTATGTGTTGGTCTATATTAGTCATCGCTGTGTTTTAGATCAGATGGTATCTGTCTTCTCACAAAACGAGAAGATGTTGATTGATGCAGTTTTCTAATTTTTAATAGTTATACAGGTAGAACACGTGCTTTGTAGATTATGATATGAAATGTTCTTCTCTTATTCCAAACCTGCTAATATGATTGTAACTAGTTGGATGATGTTCCATTGAATATCAGAGCTTTTATTATTGAAATATAATCAGCATTGAGAAAAGTAGTTCCAAAAATTCTTTTGTTATCGACCGAAAGCATTACCAGAATGCAAATATTAACTCATGGGCAATGTTATTTAGTTACATCGAGAAAAATATTTATCTATGTCTAGATGTATCGTTATCATCAACGATATTAAATTGTTTCCATCTTAATTTAGATTGTGAGTCATAACTCTGTTGAATGTGTCTGTTATGTAATTGAAAACATAATGTAAATGTTCAATGTATATGCGTCATTCAAAATAGCTGTAATCAACTCGTTCAGTCATTATCTGAATACATTGATGGCTACTTTGTGTTTACATCTTTGTTATAGCAACCCAAAAATCTCATGTAAAAAGGATAAATAATAATCGTTTAATCTATCTCATTCCTTTTGGTCAACATAATGTATCTTTTATTTTTATTTCTGATGTTTTAGCTTTAAAATACAAAAGAGTTAGTCACTTCCTTTCGTTTTTGAGTTTATTTTTTGTAAAAATTTTATGTTTTTATTAGACTAGTGTTTTAATTTCATTTATCGCTGGTTTTTTTGACAGCTTCTTGTTGTAGAGAGACAGTGTTTGTTCTACTAATAACTGAGAAATTGTATTGTTACATTCTTTGTTTTAGAAAATGAAAAATCTCTTAGTAAAACGTCTATCTTTAATATGTTATCGTTCATTTCAAACAACGTGTCCTACATTCACTGTGCCTCCTACTATAACATCACCATCGTTAAACTCAATCACCGATGATGTGGATATTGCTATTGCCGGTGGAGGATTGGTCGGAAGCGCCATGGCACTCGCCCTAGGTAAAAAATGATCAATAATTCTAGTATTTTATTCAACAACTTCTTTCTACTTTTTCTAGCATCATCACCAGCATTTCAAAATCGAAAAATTCTTCTACTTGAATCACAATCAAAGTTACCACAAATTGTCTCAAAAACTCAACCTTATAGTAATCGTGTTTATGCGTTAAGTCCTGGAACAATTGATTTATTTCAAAGTATGTAGAATAGTCAAACATAAAAATAGCATAGTGACTCTATATTTTTATATTTGTTTAGAACTTGGTGCTTTTGAATTAATGAAATCAATTCGAGTTCAAAAAGTAGCACGTATGCAGGTATTGATAAATATTAATTCAAATGTACATTATGTATTGGTAATACTTTTTATTGTTTGAGTTTTTTGGTTTGGGATGCATGTTCAGAATCTCTGATATCATTTGATCAATCATTAAATAATGATCCATTGGCATATATAGTTGAAAATGATGTCATTCAATATGCAATATTAGAACGTTTGAAAGCATTAAATATTCAACCATTATTAAATTCTAAAATAAAACAATTTGAGTATGATAAAGTCAATCAGAATTCGGTACTTTTACATTTTGAAAATCGATCGTCTATTCGAACAAAATTACTGGTGAATTAAAATCCATAAAGATGTATTCTCATGTTTTATTGTGCCTTTTAAATAGATTGCATCTGATGGATATCAATCAACAATAAGAGAATTAGCTAAAATATCGACAATGAAATGGGACTATGATCAGTTTGGTATTGTGGCTACAGTACAACTTGCAGATGATGTATGTATTTGCGTTTGTTGTTTCTTTTTCTTTCTCTGACCTTTTCTGTTTTTTAAGACTTTTGATAACGTTGTGGCGTGGCAAAGATTTTTACCAACAGGACCTATTGCCCTTCTACCGGTATGATTTTCTAATTATTAACAGAGTAATTAAATGAAACTACATCTTTTCATTTTAGTTGAGTAACACTCATAGTTCATTGGTATGGACAGTACCTAAACGATTGCACAAGAAACTAATGAGTTTGCCAGCTGAACAATTTGTTGACGAAATGAATAAAGCATTTGTATGCAAAACCATTCACACCATAATGTATTGATATTAATGTTTTTTCTGTGTAGACTTCTGATGTATATAAACGGCCTGGAGTTATCTCACTCACGGAACGTCTTCGCTCTTATTGGCACCAAGCATTGCCAGGTAAGTTAGCATGAATAGAAAGAAATTCATGAATGATATTTTATTTTTAATTAGAAACAAATTATACGACAATAAGACAACTTCCACCTGTACTCATAAACATTGAACCAAACAGTCGTGCTGCATTTCCCTTATCTCTACTCAATGCAAATCAATATGTTCGCCCACGTTTAGCACTTATCGGGTAGATTATCTAAAATTTTACATAGAAAATAATTTATCAAAGATTAAATCAATTTTTTTCGAAACGCAAAAACATAATTTAGTGTCTTCTAGTGACTCTGCACATCGTATACATCCAATGGCTGGTCAAGGAGTTAATATGGGTTTTACTGACGTGCAATGTTTAACCGAGATATTAGAATCAGCTGTCCGTGATGGTGCTGATTACGGTATTTTGATAATCCTATGTCATTTGGAATCGACAGCATATTGATTCTTTTGCATTTTAGGATCTCTCATGTATTTAATTAATTATGAACGAAAACGTCAGTCAAATGTTATGGCAAAATTAATATCGATTGATAGTTTAAATCGTTTATATTCAACGAATTTTATCCCGCTTGTAGCTCTGAGAAGTGTGGGCTTATCCTTTGTTAATGAATTTCCAAGTTTTAAAGTAGGTTCTAACCAGAATACGATAGTGCTTATAAGATTTTATTTTAAGTTTTTTTGTTTTAGAATTTCTTCGCCAAACGAGCTGCATACGATGCTTGAAGTAAATCAAAGTTATATAAACAGAAACCTATCTTTTTTCTTAATTTTATATAAAAATGCTTTTTTGGCTATATGTCGAATAAAATATCTTTTGCAATTTACTTCGTTAAATACAGCGCTCCGCAAAAGTAGTGATACACCTGTAACTCAAGAATCATGGTAGTTACGAACTTAAAGTCTTCCTGAAGTAGTCATAGCTTTCATCGAATGCTGATCATCCCACCAGTATCGGGCTTTTTTAATAGATGGTTCGTGAGATATAAGCGTTTCATTTCTTTTCTGTAAAATGCTAATAACTTCTGATCTAAGAGAGATGAAAACGTTTTCCTTTTTTACCAAAATGTAGTCCTGATTCTCCTCTATCTACGATATGAATTTAAAGAGGTAGCTGTTAATAGTTATTGAAAGACAGCTATTTCACGATCGAGGTCCCTGAAAATGAGGCTCTAAGATATGAGGTCCTTTCTAAAAAAACTCATAACTCATTCTAGAAACATCATTCGCCTTTAAACTCTTCGACGACTGTAGGACTGTAGACTATCCAGTCAAAGTAGAAATGTTGACTATTGTGTATTTTCTAAAGTTTATTGAGAATGAGTATTCACCGTTGAAACATACGTAGAGGGACGAGGATGAGAAAATAAGAGTCACCCTTTCTGCTGTAGAATCTCCATTCAGTGTACATTACAATCATGAAAACCTATGAGAAGGAGAAACGCAGATAAAGCTTTTTCAGGAAAAATATACTCTCACTTTCCATCCTCGCCATTCCTCTGACATTGTGTTCTTTTCACTTTCCATAAATTTCGAAGCAAAATTAATGGCATATTTGAGATCAGCGAGAATATTTGAGACACTGGATTGAATGCCATACTTGAAACTGAAGTTTTGAACAAAAAGTTTTATTGAAACTTTTTCTCTTCGTGAAAAGTATCCTTGCGGAAAAAG